>CABFWB010000507.1:79726-130906 GCA_902151455.1 Timema bartmani
TATTGAGAGTAATAAACATGTTCATGTAACTTTTTTTTTTCACAATGGCCCACACTATCGTCTCCCAAAATATTGCTCTCTCCTCCTGATTTACCATGTATATAAGGAGTGTAGCTTAAGGAATTGTGAATACATGAATCCTATACCTTATCTTTGACGGTAGTACCTTTGTCTACTAATCTAAGGAACCCGGGGCTCTATTTCTGGTATGGCCGAAAAATCTATCATGGGTGACATGTGTATTTCACCTTTCATACTGTTGAATTGACGGCTGGGAGATGGATGTTTTGTCGGATCTATATTTAAGTTAGTTGATAAGTCGTCTACTGATATAATCAGTCGGTTCAGAAAGCGCATGTTAAATACCTAAAATAAATAATACAGCATAATACATGAGCATGATGTAAAACTGATAAGTTCACAAAGTTAGATCACATGTTTGAATCACCTTTAGCGTTCCCCAGTACACCCACCGTCAACGATAACCTTGATCAATACGATTGTAGCCCCTGTATTTGCACGTTGGCCAAAAAATAAGAGTTGAGCAGAAACATAATATCGTAACGAGAACCAAGCTAATACCAAGAGTCCAGCCTCTATGGCGTTGTCCACTCTACTTGACTTAAATAACTTCAGCTTTCGTCATTCTGCGTGAAAACATCAACTTAGGGTGTAGTGTCAAATTTTAGTAACAACCCACTCAATCAGTATTCTGATGTATACAAAGGGAGATACAAGTAGACAGCTACATCTACTGTTGTGGCGTGATTTTAAATAACACATTAAATGGAAAGGGTGTGTGCCTTAGTGTTTTGTTTACTTTTATTTAGTTTGAAAACATTCATTATGATATAACTATATATATTATATATATAATCTAGCACCACGTCTTACCACCTGATCAGACGGAACCACGTTAATGAGATAGGAATGAAGAAGATTGGATTTAGAGGAAGTGTAGGAATAAAATACTAAGCTATTGTGATCCCCCTATTTTGGAAACACGTGAAATTTAGGGAGATCTCTTTTAAACACTAGTTTATATTGAAAATGTAAGCAAATTGAAAGAAAGCCCTTATAAAATATATATATTAATTATTTTTATTATTTTTAAATGAAATTATTGCGCATTTTAGAGCATATTGTAATTACATTTTGCTAACAATGTTCATGAATTTAATGTTTCACCTTATTCAACATAGAAACTTAAAGATTAAATAAAATTTCAAAAGTTGAAAATGTTTTAACATCAAAACGTCCTATATATATATTTTTTTAAAACTTTCTTGTGTTTTGAACAAAAATCACATACAAATACAGCAGAACTAATATCAGCGCAATATCTTCAGCACAACCACTGCTCTTCATTGTGATCTTATAAATATAATCCGGTTAAATAATGATATTCTTTGTCATTCTCTTCGTCTGAAAACAATTGACAATCATCAGTGGAGTAGTCCCTGTACGGAAAGAACATCTTCAAACTCTTCTTCCTGTCAACTGCGTGCAGCTAAACTTTTTCTTTTACAGTTTATTATGTTCTATCCCTTTAATTTGACAGTATTCATTCTGTCTTTCTCCTTTATTTATTTTTTGCCATCCTAAATTACTTTCTCGTTCTAATGGTTTATTTCCTTGTTTTCCCTCTTTTTATTATTTAACTAGTCTCTTATATGGACTGTTAGTAATTATTTCAGGTGATCCAGCACGGGGATGAGTTAGCCAAAGCTGGACTGGGGGAAATATGTAAGGCCTTACCCACATTTTGACTTTGAATTTCACCTGTATTTTTTACTTACTTGTACTTGTCCCGTAGGTTTACCTTCCATCACTCTGACCCACAAGCATTTTTCTTTCTTCTGTGGAGGTAGAGGGTAATCAATAGTGCTGTATTTGGTTTGGTAAACTGGCCCCTGTCCAAATGGAAGACCCTGGCTTGGAAGACTCCTTGGTGTTAACTGATTTTTCCACATTACCAATATCTGATATGTCAGTGACCTCATTAGAGTTTTCCTCGTGTTTATGGTGTAGGGTAAATCACTGAGATAAAAAAAACGAAACGATTAAGTGGTCAAAGACCAGTCTTCTTAAAACCGTTGGCCACTGATTAAGCATTTTTTGCTTTCAATTTAAATCCAAACAATTCACAAATCTGATAAATATTTACAATATCTAGTGTGTTTTCTCTTAACCACATTTAAATTTATTGTGTGTAAGAAATCTTTAAGAGCCACGTCAAGGGATGGAATTTTTTAAGAACTGTGCGGTGATAAGCAAACTAAGATGATATTTTCTCTTGCGATATTAATTACCTTAATAATAATCGTGAGGGTAACGTTCCCATTCAACACTAGCAAAACAGGGTAATCTTTTGTCGGCTTGACATCACTAATGAAATGAGATAACAAGTCAGCTATAACATGCGATTGAATCAATTCTGGAGGATGACAAGCATGAATATAACCAAAAAGTGTACTATTCATTAATCATAGTTTCATATTTCCCTATAACATGTAAAAGTTACAATCGTCATTAGGGCCTCTCGTTATGCAAATCGAAGTAATGTTATTGGTTTTTCTCCCTTTAGTGCTATATACTTATGCTGAACAATCTTAACCCATTTTCAAAGCATTTGTATATTCGTGAAAGATTGTTCTTAATTTCTTTCAGACAAGGCACATACCAATAAAAAAAATCTGGATGCATTCCCAAGATTGAACCTCTTTGCTCTAGAAAAAGAAAGTCCTTGTGATTCTCTTACAGATATATTTGGATTCAAATGATTTTTTTAAGCCTAATTCTTCATTACCTGACCACTAATTTGAGAAAATATATCTTTAAATCCTTTTCTTTGTGCTAGTTGATATGCCATTATGTGGATATCTTTTGTATTTAATCCGTAAAATTGGTATTCCGTAATTGTGCAGTATTTTGCTAAATTATCCCAAATCCATTTTGGCAATGTCAGCTGTCTACCAATAAGCTTAACAGATAATATTAAATTCATCAATATCATAAAATTTCAAGAAACACTATAATGTTGTCTAGGGAACTATAAAAGCCCCGAAGGCCTTAAAACTACTAATCTCCTTTATTCAAGCTGCATTGACAGCAAATGGCATGCGTTCCTTATCCCACTGCTTTATTTGATCCATCTGTAAACGAAAAACCGTGTGGTCTTTAAAAGAGCATAGACGTGTCCTGAATTTGGGGCTCCCACCCACTTCGGTGACCGCATGGTTTAAGCTGCTACTCTCGCAGTAGACTAGACTACTGATGACTGGGGGGATCAAGGTTTAAATCTAGGTTGGGTATATTGAGGGTGGTTTTCCAAAAATGGTTTTCCGTTATTCCTTCAGGCAAATGCGGGTAGACTCGTTATAAATATAACCTTTATAATCTCTAAAAACAAGACGCATTTCTAAAAAAAAAAAAAAAAAGGTTTGGNAAAGGATTGAGGGATTTTCAATTAAAAACGTGAGCTTCTTTCTCAGCCTTAGACTTTCCATTAGAAATCGTGTTTACAATTTGTGCATTATAGGGGATTGCTAATATGTTCATTGAATGTTCATTAAATAACAATAGTTTCACTTGGAACATCTCTTATCGTTTATAAGATGTGCTTCAAGAAATGTTTACTCGAAAGATATTGTGAACTATTCAAAATATAAACGAGCTCACCACCAAACTATCTCAAGACAACTTTCCACCAGCAACAATAAAGATTGGTGGAGGGGGGGGGGCTGTTGTAATTGTAAGGTAATCTCTATTAGCTAGTACCACATACTGGACTGAGAGACAAGATCTCACCAAAATTATCTCGGAAACCTTCAAAAATTATGAAAACCTACTCTATAATACTATTAGTTTTTCTTTGAAATAAAACATTCTTGTATTTAAAATAATAGGATATTACCAATGTCAAATATATTACTGGCCAACTGAGTTTTATTTTAATTGAACACATTTGTTTGCATTTCAATATATATTTACTAGTAGGTTTCATAACTATGAACCAGTTATGCATATTCAATTTTATTTTTTCTATTATAATAACAATAATATTAAAAACTAAACCCCGGTGCAAAAATGGCCTGTTAACATGATTAATTAAATATTAAAATTTTACAATAATAAATGAACCCATCATAATAAATTCCAACACACAATTTAATTTATTATAAAGATACAGTTATTTAAACTTAAGTTCAAATAAACTAACAATATATATTTACTAACATTTTAATATAAATTTATGTTCTTAAAATTTAAAAGCAACATTGTCACCCCCCGGCCCCCCCTTCCAGCCCTCTACAACTTGATCGTGGCCATACAATCTTTCAGGATGTGCTATGGCTGAAGTTAGTGGGAGGTGATTGTGTATATTACTGTGTGGGTTCGTGATTGAAGAAGACTTGATTTTTAAGGTTTTAATAGTGATTATATAGTACAAATAAGATGTTCATAGTGATATAAGGTGACCTGGCGGTCTAGGAGTAAGGTGTCAGACTTTTTGGCTGGGGGTCCAGGGTTTAATCCTTGATCCCGGCACAGATTTATCTGATTGATAAACCCTTCCTTCAACTCTGTCAAGATGTGTATTGATCACAGCTTATGAATGTGTGGAATGCCAGGCCTCAACCGTGGTTCGGATTCCACTCTAAACTGTAGGTCCTCCATTTCATCTCACAATCACCCTACAAATTACACATTAGCTTAATTGCGTAGAACACAAACGGGTAGTAAGACTTGGTGCTAATAATAATATTAATAATAATAATAATAATAATAATAATACTACTACTACTACTACTAATAATAATAATAATAATAATAATAATAATAATAATAATAATAATAAGTCTAGTCAATGTTTGCAACAAAGAACTTTCTGATAGCCTTCACCTACAGTCCTACGGTATATATAGTCTATAGTCCTACGGTATATCTCACCTACAGTCATACGGTATATGAGATATATTCTTGAATATTCTCAAGTGTTGTACTTCAGTTTCCAATAGTTGTTGTTAGAAAACATCTGACACCACGTAGAACCAAACTTTGTTGAAACTAGGTGTTTAGTTGCGCTAATACCTGCACTGGTGGGCACATGGACAAAGGTGCTAGTCTAGTGTTGTCTTGTCTGCCAGTAATAGAAGTATAGATTAAAAACCAAGCCAAATGGTTTCACAATATCCAGAAATGCAAATGCAGCTACATTAACCCTAGCTTTTTCCTTTATCCTAGCCCAATAGCGTAGATCCTGTAGAGCCTTGATGATTAGTTATGCGTGGAGTACAGAAATAAAATGCATGATTAGTGGTGATAACAATTAATTGTTTCACTTTGATTGGTTTTTTGTGAACCTTGTCCTACTGCAGGTATTGACTATCCACCTATTTTAACTATTGGGTAATAGATTAAATGTTTTCAATTTATAGGAATTATACCGGCGTTTTCTTTGTGGTAGAGTGTTAAATATTTAAGTAAAAACATACCTCATAGCATATGACAATCCGAGCTCTCCATCATTGATGTCATTGCAAGTGTGACTACTTAAATATGCAATTTAGTCACTATTTGTATATACATTTCAAATGGAAATTAATTTTGAAAATATTTATGGTGTTTGTAACCGCACGGCCTGGATTGGAAGGCGCGTTTGTATCAATATTTTGTGTTCTGGATTGTGAATGACAAAACGAGTGTTGCAGGTTGTTGTGATTAGCTTATAAACAAATGGATTATAGGAGATGACCACCTAAATATTGTCAGCATTCCTTATGTGTAAAACAGGCCAGAAGGCAGGATAAAAGGTACCATATCCAACCATCATGGCTGACTAATCAACATCTCAGTCTAGGGGTCACTCTGCCTGATTTGGGACTACACGGGCTAGGACGCCAGTTCATCATTATTTATGGTTGAAGGCTAACGGTCGAGCCCAGGGTACTGGGGTTCAAAAACCGTCTAGGGATCATCTAGGAGTCAGACAGGCCATTGGTTACTCCTAGCTACACCTCGTTTTGTCACAAGCTTCCAAATATACTTCATGTTCTTTCAAACATATATCACTATATTATTATTATTAATATTATTATTATTATTATTATTATTATTATTATTATTATTATTATTATTATTAGTAGTAGTAGTAGTAGTAGTAGTAGTAGTAGTACCACGTCTTACTAACCATTCGGGTTATACGCACTTACGCTAATGTGTGAAGCTAGGGTGATTATGAGATTAAATGGAAGACCTACAGTATAACGTGGAATCCGAATCACGGTGGAGGCCTAGCATTCCACACATTTACAAGTTGTGATTAATACTAAACTCATAATAAATATTTACAAATAGGTTGACATTAATGACTTTCAGGTATTAAAGAGTTAGTTGTGTTGGTTTGTAGCATCAAAGCTGTGGAGCAATGCAATTTATAGATGAAATGTACCAGTATTTGCCTGAAGGAAGGGTAAGAAAACAATCAAGGAGAAATCATTCTCAATACACCCGTTTGGTATTCAAACTGTGACTTCCTCGTCGCTGTCAAACGAAACTATATAAGTCTTACATTTAATCCGCGTGCCCAACGTTTATACATGAGCTTACAGAGATTTTATCAACTTGAGCTTACTTTACTTAAGATAACCTAGCTGTTCCCTGAATATAAATAAACTGCCGCTTGTAATATCTACGGGATAATTTACTTTTGGAATAAACAGAATTGGAATTATGTTGGTTACAAAATTATCGTGAAATAGTTAATAAAGGGATTTGTATATTATATTTGATTAAAAAAATGTCGTTTAATACAAATAATACTTTTATACCCATTTATCAGAAGGTATCACGTTCCGGTGACTAAGACCCGCTAAATAAGTGGACTAAAATATTAGTTCACTCTTTACTAATATTTACAATTGAGATGTGCCACTTTATTTATAGTTCTATCTCTCTCTCAACATGAGTAAACTTTACAGCAAGCAAACCTACCCCTCGTATTTCTGGTCCGCTCACCATCACATGCATCGTAAGTTCGACACGTCCGTTCCCCCGCACTTATCAGTCTGAGGTCCCACATTCACCCACACAATCTCCCTCAAAAGCGGTGGACACATTTGCTCGAGCACCAAAACGTTAACGATGTCATCCTTCACGATGTAGTTAGCTCAGTTAAATGTACTGTGTTCTTCCCACGAGATGACCCTGGCTCTAGCTCAGTTCAATGTACTGTGTTCTTCTCACAAGATGACCCTGGCTCTAACTCAGTTCACTGTACTGAGTTCTTCTCACGAGATGACCCTGGCTCTAGCTCAGTTCACTGTACTGTGTTCCTATCATGAGATGACCCTGGCTCTAGCTCAGTTCAATGGACTGTGTTCTTCTCACGAGATGACCCTGGATCTAGCTCAGTCCACTGTACTGTGTCCCTCTCACGAGATGACCCTGGCTCTAGCTAAGTTCACTGTACTGTGTTCCTCTCACGAGAAGAACCTGTCTCTATCTCAGCTCTATGTACTGTGTTATTCTCATGAAATGACCCTAACTATAGCTCAGTTCACTGTACTGTGCTCCTCTCACGAGATGACCCTGGCTCTATCTCAGCTGACTGTACTGCGTCCCTCTCACGAGATGACCTTGGCTCTAGCTCAGTTCAATGTACTGTGTTCTTCTCAAGAGATGACCCTGGCTCTATCTCAGCTCACTGCACTGTGTTCTTCTCACGAGTTGACCCTGGCTATAGCTCAGTTCACTGTACTGTGATCCTCTCACGAGATGACCCTGGCTATAGCTCAGTTCACTGTACTGTGTTCCTCTCACGAGATATCCCTGGATATAGCTCTGTTCACAGTACTGTGTCCCTCTCACGAGATGACCTTGGCTATAGCTCAGTTCACTGTACTCTGTTCTTCTCACGCGATGACCCTGGCTCTAGCTCAGTTCACTGTACTGTGTTCCTATCACGAGATGACCCTGGCTCTAGCTAAGTTCACTGTACTGTGTTCCTCTCACGAGATATCCCTGGCTATAGCTCAGTTCACTGTACTCTGTTCTTCTCACGCGATGACCCTGGTTCTAGCTCAGTTCACTGTACTCTGTTCTTCTCACGAGATGACCCTGGCTCTAGCTAAGTTCACTGTACTGTGTTCCTCTCACGAGATATCCCTGGATATAGCTCTGTTCACAGTACTGTGTCCCTCTCACGAGATGACCCTGGCTATAGCTCAGTTCGCTGTACTGTGTTCCTATCACGAGATGACCCTGGTTCTATCTCAATTCACTGCACTGTGTTCTGTGTTCTTATAAGACCTAAAATAATAACATACAACTATATTGGTCTGTTGATACTCTTCCTCTCCGAATAAAATAATCACCTTCTAAATACATTCTTAATATTTAATAAACCTCATCTTATGGACCTCGCCACTGAAGTGGACAAGACAGACATCTCTCCGGTGGTAACTCAAACCATTTTATAAAGTCCCTTTTAATTATCTACACATTGTTACGTCATTTGAGGAAAAGTGTTGAATATTGTATAACATTTGCTTCTGTTTGCTGTATATTTAATGAATGGTATAGGATGGGTTTGTCTATTCTCACGACACGAATTCATGGGGCCAAGTCTTAAGAATCAAGCTGTGCATACTTAACAGATCTTGTGCAATCTTTGGGTTTGTGGAGGTCCTAACAATGTTGGACCGAGATCACGAAGGGCCACGTCAATGTTTGCGCCGTCTACCGGAAGCCATCTTACCCAAAAGCAAAACCTATTTACGAAGTCATTTGCGTCGACCGGGGAGGGAATCCATTGTGCTGCTGAGTGTACATTTGCAGTTGCTCAGCTCACTTAGCCCGATAATCTACTTGATGATGTCTATATTTGACTTGTGGACCAAGACGATGTACAGTAGTCAGATTAGACGGATCCTAGATTGCCTTATTTCCTCCTCAAACTGCGTCATTTTGCACCAGAGAGAGACGGAGGTGTAGAAATGGAAGATAAGTTTTACTGAATTAGTGTCAAATTAATCTCAGAGTGGCTAGAATATTACATTTAGTCTTGGAAACTTTCAGCTTTATAGCCTTGTTATAAGGATCGCCCTGACAAATATAATAAATATAAAAAGATTTGACAAGAAAATCCGCGTTATATACCAATGTACAACAACAGCAACGGTGACTAAAAGTTAGTACTTCATAGGAACCTTTGCAAAAATATACAATAAAAAGCTTGATATATAAAAGTAATATTTACACTGAACATTAGGTTATTTGTATAAAATGTATGCGAAATTATTTACAAATAAAATAAAACGATGTGATATCACAAGCACCGAGCTATTAATATTTAAAAGAAAATTTTAATAACTAAAGATTAAAGCTGAAGATTGAATTTAATATTATAAATAAATTACTTTATAAATACAAACTAATTGATAACAAGTCATAAAAATTATTATAGCTTACGTCAAGGAAAATTAAATACCTACAACACCTTTACATTTAATTTAAATACAAAATTTTTATTATATTTTTCTAGCAATTTGAAACTAGTAGACACAATATTTTATAATATTATAAAAAAAGTAAAATAATAAACAAATTACAAGTAAAAGGACATATTCTACACGCAAGTATATAACAAAACTTATTGTGTCTACAATGATGAAACTTCACATATTCAGCTTTATTTTCCCAGCCTCTATTACCTGTTTATTTCAAATATGTTTATCTTAAATATGGAGCGAATTTATCACTTTTTTTTATGTGATAGTACAATATTATCCAAAAAAAAGCACAATTTAAAACAATGTACTACTTAAATTCTAAACGAGTAAGCTTCGGATGATAGTAAACGTTTATCTTTATAAATCTCAGTGTTATCACTAAAAGATATAATTTTACTCTGCATGGTGTTTATACGAGTCAACTATATTTTTTCGGCGTATGATAAAATGAAGTTTTACATGACACCATTAGTATAATATATGTTATAATTTAAGAGCCAATGAAAATAAACTGTAAATTTTCTTACAAAGCCTTTGTTATTGTCCCAGAACCTTCTTAGCTGTAGCAATCTCCCGTTTCAAGTAACATTTTCCTTATCAAGAATAAAAATATTGATCTCTTCCATAAAATAGCATGTCACGGCCTTCGCGATGTTGGTGAAGAAAATAAAAACAATATATTTATTTTGCAAGGCCTCCTAACCTCGCTCCAACAACAAGGATTGCTATTCACATTTTTGGCAACGGTCGACCTGCCGTAATGCACTAAATACATATATTCATTTATGATATTAATTGAAAATAACACGCATTATTTATAAGTAGAAATTACTAATACTAGTCAGAAAATATTATTGAAGTTGATACATAAGTACACTCTTAAACAAGATTAACACCTTGGGCCAGTTTCATAGTCAGATTTAGTACGCCTCAAGTGCGGCGCTATACTAAATACAAGACGTCACCTACCTGAAATTGAATGGAATGGGTCAGTTCCATATGCGAAACTGGCCCATTCCATTTTGGTCTAGGTCCTGTATTTAGTATCGACTCGCACTTAAGGCGTACTAAATCTGACTATAAAACTGGCCCTTTGAATTACTCAAATTAACACGAGTCAGATACATATAAACAACCTAGTCCTTCCCCTGACTACCATATGAACACTGGAACTAAATAGTAGTCAGACCAGTAAAATATTAGATCGTATTCTTCTTTCTGTCTTAATTCAGATAGGCTTACAATTGTATAGTCTGACACTTCCGTGAAAATGAAATGATAGCAATAGATACATTGACATAGCAAACACTTTATATTGAAGAACCGCGTTGTTCTCATTAATATGCTATGATAGCTATTATGTTAAGTGACTTAAAGCTAGTTTAAATTAATGCACAGAGTGAATAAGGTATAAAATATATTACTAAGTGTATGGGCGTTTATAGATTACCGCTATTTTCCTTAGCGTAAATATAATAGTGGAAGTCCTTGTCGCTGACGGACTTCCGTCCATCGTGATAAGGGGATCAAAATGCGAACAATAAGCTTTTTTTTAGAATATGGAAGGAGACAAAGATATTTAATTTAATCCTGAAATTTTTGATTGAAAGAATGGTTATTTGACATATTCAACCTGAATAATTTAGGTTAAATTAATATTTAACGCGATAAATTATATAATAATTGTAAAAATCTCTCTTCAATGGTTATGGGAGAAACATATTTTAAATTTACATCGATTCCAGTATTTTAAAAGGCATATCTACTCGTTTTGGTAGGTTCACAAGCTACATATTAAGCTCATATTATATGATTTGCTAGTGAGGTTGGGGTTCTAATCCCGACCACTATACATAAGATAGTGTTCCCAAGACGGGAAGGGATCACCCCCTGACGAGACGCCAAATCAAGACCTTAGGTTTAGAAAATTTGTATCTGTAATTCTTGTATGCTTTTCATAAATAAAGTAATGGGCCATTAGAAGCCCGGGTAACCTTCCGCCCTTCGGCTCGTCCTGCCGGACTTTCCCTGCCTATTTGTACCGTTGAGCCCCACCAGGGCGCAAGGGTATAAAAGGCGGGGGAACTCTGGCTCAGGACTGCAGTCGGAGGACGGGAGGCCCCAACATGAGTAAACTTTACAGCAACTTCTTCATATCTACCACATTAGTGTAGTTATGCATGTTCGTATAGTTCGAGTGGATACTGAGAGGTGGTGAACTAATCATTCTTGTGCGATTAGTTACAGTTGCCTACTGAGGATCTAAGGAACCCTGGTTGGATCTAATTGGATTCTTATATTTTTAATATGGTAGTCATATTTGTTTGAGTATTTCCTATAAATAATACTGAGATGGTATATTTAAATTATGGCGTCTCTCTTTTAAATTAATTTAGTTTTTAAATCCTTATCTTTATTTAATACTCTACCTAAATTGTGCATTTTATTACTATTCATATTATATCTTCCAGATTAGTTTAAGTAGTTAATAACTCTCGTCTAGAATGTGTTAATAAAAAATTAATCACTATGCTGACTCAAAATAGTGTAAAGAAATTATATTAGGACAAATTAAACCAAATAATAATCGTTTAGAGGAAAATATATGGCGTAGACTAATAAAAAGTAAATATAATGTAACTATATTTAATATCCTATATATATTTTTTGACACTTCCTTTATTGTTACTGTGGCAGTTTATTTGTTTATCGTTTTCACAATTCCCTTCATAATATTAATCAAAGCACTTTTTGAATTATCTTTTTTCTCTCTTCTATTTCAGATTTAATTTCGGTTTGCTTCACTCAATTAAATAACTTTTATTAGCGTTGCCTATTTATCGTTTTCAGACACTTTGCTCGAAGCGCTAAATTACTGCCCATGTGTGTTCACTTCAATCTGTTTATTTATTTATAGCTTTGAATAGCAGAGGGCAATTTTCTTGAGACTGTGCTGCAGGTTTAAAAAGGGAGAAATTGTAAAAAGAGTTATACATGACCTGTGGCTGTGAGCTTTGTGGGGCTATTTCTGGAGCATCTATTACTGCACATGTATATATTGTTCGAGTTCAGTTTAATGTTAAACAGGCTTATACCTTTACCTTAAGTTTAGTTTAGAAAGTTAAATATAATAATTATAAGTTTTAACTACTGGACCATATATTTAAATCTAGAATAGTAGGTCTAGTGTCTAGTAGCTAGTAGTCTAGTAGCTTAATACCCACTGAAAAATAAATAGCTCTATTTTTGGTCGTGTAATGTGTCCCATTGGCATTGTTTGGATAATTACTGTGAATTGTAATAATTTTTAATGGACCTCAAACTTGGGAGGCGTATTTAAATTAAAGTTATTATAGTTGATCAAATATTTAATTGAATATATATGTATGTGAAACTGTTTTTCAATTGATGATTTATTCATAAACAAAATGTTTGCATGTAGGCCTACTTTTTGTTTATTTAGTAAACGCCCCTGTTAAAAAAGGCCCCACCCCTCACCCATGGGTACCACGTATCCTACATTCTTTTGGGTTAGGGGATACCAGCTTGAAATTTTCAGCTTCCTAAGTCTATTGGGTTCCAAAACCTTTATGGTTTTTGATATTTTATAAAAAAAAAAAGTTTTAGAAGCTTAATTGGAAATGTTCAGTCATCAAGTATATTGCATCCTTTTGGGTTAGGAGCTACCAGTCTTAAAATATTGAGAATTCTTTGACTTTGTTTTTTAGGAAGTCCCCCCATTTTGAGAGCCCCCATTATAACTTTATTTCACGAAGTATTCCTGCATCCTCATGGACTGAGGGCTACCTGCCCGGAAAATGTTATCTTCCTAGTTCTTTTGGGTTTCTAGAATATTTTAAATTCTCTTTTTTATAAACCCCCTTATTTTCGGGGCCCCAATGAAAATATTTGGTCACCTAGTATTATTGCCTCTTCTTGGGGTGAGGACTACCTCTCAGACAAATTTCAGATTCCTGGGTCCTCTGGGATTCAAAACGTTTTCAAATTAGTTTTTTTGGAAACCCCCCCAAGTTTGGGGTTGGGAATTTTTTGAACCTTTTGAATTGGGGGATGCTTGGTTTCTAGGTTTCAAGATTTATTTGAATGAAAAAAGGAACTGGCAATTATTATAATGTAGATAAATATTATATTCAAACTTAAAGTAATAGTTCTGTATAAATTAATTATTCATTAAAATATCTGCCAAAAGTTTCTAGGCAAAAACAAAAAGTTTATATGAAAATATTATATTAATAATATAAGTGATATCACAAATATTAATAGATGTGATAGTTTCTTATAAATTTTATGATTATATATAATAAGGTACCTGGGGCAAATAAGGCCCAGGCTATAGTAAGGCCAGCTTTAAAAAAGTAAAATTTACCGTCAGCTGGGCAGGTTGGGTTTTTTCCACACACACCAAAGACACACTACAATGACAACTCAGTGGAGCGATCTTTACTAACGGCGTCATCTTGTCAGTTTGGCCGAGACCTTTGTGTGAGGTGGTTGTGTCTCTGCTTTTATAAAATAATGACTTTAAAATTCGTAAGTTTTATTTACTATTTTTTTTCACATTGTTTTTATATTAAAATTATTATTTCAATTTAAAGTTTATGATTAAGATTGTTTTAATTGTTTTGAATTCATATTGTACGTGAAAATAGTTGTAATCCGACTTATTATTCAGTGGCTAACAAGGCCCAGTAAGTTTGTTGGTGGGCCTTATTAAACTCTTAAATGAGACCAATTACATTAGTTTACATAAAGTTGTGTAGTTCATAATCAAAAATTTTAAAGACAGCAAACTTGTATCAAACTTCTCAGAAATAAATGTTAGTTCTTTCAGGTTGGGTGATAAAGAAAAAATAAATAATTTACCTAATTTTCTCTAATTTAAACATTTTAATTTCTTTTTTCAATTTTTCAAATTGTTAAAATTTTCTTGATAAATATTTGTAGTATATTTCTTTAATATATCCAAAATATGTGATTTTGTTATGATTATATGTTCAAAAAAATTTTTTTTTGAAACCTCAATGTCAAGGGGCAAATATGTGAGATTAGGCCTGAGTGTTTTAGCAAGGAACAGAAAAAAAGAGCTGAGTGCAAAAGGTTTAAACTTCTCTAATTTGGGATTTTATTTTTTGGTGATTGATAGTGATAGTCACATATTTTGTTGCTATAGACCCTTGTAAATGTCAGAAGTCAAGAAGAAACGGGATCTTTGGACTGATGTAAGTCTGGAAGCTGCTATGAAAGCTGTACAAAGAGGACAACTATCTCAACGTGCAGCGTCAGAACGCTATGGAGTGCCTAGAAGAACATTGAGGAATCATTTGAAGACAGAGAAGATGACGAAGAGCTTAGGAAGAAAGACTCTGCTAACAAAAGAACAAGAGAAGAACTTGGTAGAAAGAATAGTAACATTTGCTTAAATTGGTCTCCCACTAACCCCAAAAGTTATACGAAGGCAGACTTTTATATTTTGTGAACAAAATAAAATTGAGAATGACTTCAATAAAGAAAGTGGTTTCACGAGGAAAGATTGGTTTAATTTGTTTTTAAAGAGAAACCCAAACATTTCCAATTTTTGAATCCTGCTCGATCTCAAAAAATGAATAAAGACATAGTAAAGCAGCACTTTGATGGAGTTGAGAAGCCTTATGAGGAGTTAAACATTAATAATCATCCAGAATTCCTCTATAACAGGGATTAAAAGGGATGTCGTCTCACGATACATAAACAGCAATCAGTCTTAGCTCAAAAAGTTTCTCGAAGAGTACATATGGTTTCTACAGAACATTCAGAGGGTGTCACTGTTGTTGGTTGTGTAAATGCAATAGGGTCTGCTATCCCCCCTATGATTATCTTCAAAGGCAAAAGGCATAAGCCTGAGTTCAATGAAAATTTGCCTGCTGGGAGCTTAGCAAGAATGGCACCAAAGGGGTGCATGGCCATTATTCATTGAATTCATTAACCATCTTGGAAAACACAAAGCTCTTGGAAAATGTATCCTGATTTTTAATGGGGCATCGTCGCACTTAGATTATTTCATAGTTAACGCTGCAGAGAATAATAATATTTTTCTCTACTGCCTTCCTCCAAACGCCACTAACGAGCTACAGCCTCCTGACAAAGCTCTCTACAGATCATTCGAGCATCATTGGGACTAAGAAATCTTGATGTTGATGTACCAAAACCCTGATAATAGACTGACCAAAGCGCGTTTTAATACAGTTTTGAGTAAAGTCTGTTCAAAGTGTATGGCCCACGGCGATATTATCAGTAGATTCAGAGCAACTGGCCTGTATCCATTTAATCTGGACGCCTTTCCTGAAGAAGCGTTTGCACCATCTGTATTAACAGAAATTACTGAGCCATTCTCAAAGTATGAGAACTGAAGAAAATACTCAAGATATTCACAAATTTTAACTACTTCTGGGTTGAATGTTAGAAGTCGTCCTATTATCTACGATTCAAAATCTTCTGACAGTGAACCCGAGCCTTATGCCTTCGAATCTAAAGCTCATCATTCTCAGATTACGACTGTGAAATTATTGAGCCAGTGCCAAGATATGAACAGACATCAGAAGAGGCCGCAACAATAAAAGTATTTTTAAGAACACCTTCTAATCCTCCACTTGGTATTTCAGATAAATCTGATGATAAGATTCCATTGACAAATCTAAAAACAAAGGATTATTTGAAGTCCACCTTTCAAGAGTGAATGCCAACGCCAAATTATGCAGTTGTGAAGGCAAAACCACGAAGAAAAGAATTAAAATATCAGGGCCAGAGAGTGACCAAAGAACTTTTAAAAAAAAAGGATAGTAGGGAAAAGACGGCTGCCACAAATACACACGAAAAACAAAGAAAAATAAAGAAACAAACAGACCGTCAAAAGACGGATGGTATTGCCATGGATACAGAGAAGAAAATGTTGCTGATAATCATGGGGCAATGCTCACAGTGTCTTCACTGGTACCATTATGAGTGTGTTGGTCTCACCAAAGAAGACCGTGACGTATTTTTGTGCTGTTTTTAAGCTAACATTATGATTAAAAATGATCTCAACTTAGTTACTATGCAAAAGTGCCAAATAATTGTTAATTTCTTTTTCAAATATTTTATTTGTTTCATGGGCTTTATTAAATTACCATGGTTTAGTAAGGCCCAAATATAGTGTTTTATCAAGATTTGGTTAAAATTTAAATTATTTTAAGATTTGTTCTTATTTGTGTTTTTTAATTAGTAATAAAACAAACTTTAATACGAACACTGTCATTTCCATTAATCTTAAAATTTATATAAATTATTCTATTTTAAATAAGGTGGGCACTATTTGCCTCCCAACTCCCTACTCCTAGTCTTGATTTCGTTATATATTGGTCGGCTTTTATTGTAATTTGTTCACAGGAATAATCATTATTTTAAAGCCATTTATAAATTGCTGGTAATTATTAATGGTGCTAATTATTTAATAATAAATATTGTTGTAAACTGAATCTAGATGTATTGTACTAAACTGCTAAAATTAAAAGGTTATAAAATAATAATTAATTAAAACTTATTGAATTTAAAAAAGTATTATTAGTGAATAGTTGAATTACTGTGGTTATAATAACTCTAAACTACGTTTTATCTGATGATCAAAGTCCTTTAATCCACTTCTCGACACTTTTAATTAGTATGTGTCCGTTTGGAGTGGCTGGGTCACTGCACAATTCTTGCCTCCTTCTTTCTGTCTAACGTATGCATTGATATGACACCTGCTCCCCCCTCCCCTGCCAGCAAAAATCAGTAAAGCTCGAATCTCTCTAACCCCGTAAAGTGCTTACGTAATACTTGAACACCCCCCAACCTAGAAACTTTAACTATTTACAATATTAAAATATTATAAATAAGATTAATCACTATTAGGCTATATCTACTATTTAAGCTAGATACACAATTAGAAAACTCATTATTAAACCGACCACAAGACATATTCAAATTAACGCAAGCTACTCTTTGGTTGATTTCCGGGTTACAGTAATCAATCATGTATGGTTATATCAATAATATGTATATATTATAAAGTAACTGCTCACTGCAGCAGATTTATTGTGACAGGGTTGTATCAACTTTTCATCACACGTCTTAACGCACACATAGGATTTAAATATCATATTCGTGAGAGCAAACTAAGCGGACTTGTCTTATCATGAGGACAAAGCTGTAGATTTTAAACAGTCCAAACTATAAATAAAACATGAGGGCTTGCCAAGAGCGTCTAGTGACCTTGAATATTATCAGGAATAACTGAAATAATATACCATGCTTGTTTTAATGGGATCCAAGCCATCAGTCTCACCATAGTATATAGATCGGGTGGGAGGTTCGTATCTCAGTCCAATGGATTATTGAGGACTTCATGTGCTTCATTACAGTGATTTACCAATAATTTACCCATGTTAACGCTAGTGAAATTCTTCTAAAATTATCATCCTATTTCTTGTCCCTTAGATTATGCCCTTTAATACCCTGAATATATTAAACTAATTATGGTGTGGAAGTAAAAATCATATGGACTTACATTCTATATCATGTTTCCAGCTGCATCCTATTAATCGTTTTTGTGTATATAATTTTCAAAAACGAAATTCACAAACAAAACTAAATACGAAAATTAATTGTAGAAAGTGGTCTAACAAATCCAACCGTGCTCTTTTCAATGTTTATCGTTGTATTTTATAAACCTACCTTATTACTGTGTTTACCCTATAAATACTTGACCACAAATAGAAAAACTTCGACCTGCATCTCAAGTGACATTTTCAATGGAAATATGGCGCACAGTTATATTGGCTTGCTACAGTATTGAGCATATATCTCAGCTTGTCACAATATAGAGCATATATCTCAGATTACTAAAATATATCGCACGTATCTCAGCTTGCTACCCGTCCTCGTTTAGAGGTAACGGAAGAGCAAGAAGACCAACAGATCAGAGACCCACCTCCAAGAGCCATCAGGGTCACAGCAATGAGCCACAATTCTTTACACTTAACAATGACAAGATACGGAAAATTCTATATTTATTGGAATTGTATTAATAATTTTATTTGTTTTTTTATAGATCGCTAAAGAGTTTTAAATATGTTTTAATATTTAAAGTAAAATAAAGTTTCGGTAATTCTCAAGTGCTGCTGAGCCCCAGATAGCCTAATAGATGACGAGATACCCCTTAATAATTCCTTCATGTTTCAGAGCTAATGGCCTTTTAGCAAAGTATTTAATACTGCTGAGAAGAAAAAAAAAATTATATGTAAATATTTTCCTGGTTCGCATTAGAATTACCACTAGAAAAATATTATGGTTTCAAGCATCATTTAACCATCTTCTGAGTTTTATCACAGTATATAAACTAGTTTACAAATTAATGTCTTGAGCTACTATGTACTATATACAAACTAGTTTACAAAAGTTGTTTTGAGCTACTACTCATCTTCCACCATTGTTTGTATATAAACTAGTTTACATCGGTAGTCCTGAATCAATACTTTATTCTCATATTGCAAGTCGTATATTATATTAGACGTACACTCTTTTTTTTTGAAGGAAGTATCCTCAACTTTTAAAAGGGGCTGCCTTTCTGAGTGCAAGGAAGCGCTGCAAGCGCCCAGAAACCCGACATTATTCAGGGAGTGTTTTTTTATTTAAAAATATGGCTCACACCACAATTGATACTAAATATACCAATATTATTTTAAACCTTAAATTTTAATTCATATAATTTAGAAAATTCATGACAAAGTTAAACTAGCTCATTTTTAAATATTGAACACTCAAATTATTGCAGTTCTGAGATTTAAGGAAGTGAAATTTAAAAATTATTTTAATTTTCTAGCATAGCAAAAACAAAATTTAAAGTTAATCTAGGATAACTAATAAATATTCAGGCTATTTCATTTATTAATTATGGTTATAACCATATCTAGATATTATATCATTTAATGTAGATATGATAAAGTAAAATGTATTTATATATTTAATATTGATACTAATTCTTCCCTAAAAAACAACCAAAATAGTAAAATAATTAAATTTGCTAGCATGACAGCTCCCTTCTAAACTTACGACTTCTGGTTCATGGTGGAAAGAATTTAAAGGAAACTCCGTAATCGGGCCCACATATTCAACACTTGACCTGCCCTGGATTCCTCTGTTTGGAGCTCCAAGGGCAGTATCCAGTCCGTGGTATTGCTAGTAACAAATAAATACTAAGGTGGAACAATAAAGTGAACGTATGGCTAAATGGGTTGGTGGCTCTAATAAATATATGATAATGTAGGTAATAAACTTGGTGTAGTGTTATAAAGCATTATTTTTAACTTTATAAAACTGGTAATTGCAGTATAAGTGAAGTCCTATCCAACCTAATTCAGTTAATCTATAATGTTGAATAAAATATTTTGTTTATATAGATGATTTAAAATGGCAAAGAAAAATTATAAATGTTAAAATATATGACAGTATTTGGTCAAAGTACTGTAATTCAGACATGAGCTATAAAATATGATAATTTGTTCTTAGAGGAATAGGAATGGTTTTTATTCCAATGTCTCGGTATAATTATCTAATTTAGCAAACATATTTTATACTAATTTTTTTGGTGGTAGTGAATCTTTATAGCTGCAATTTTCATTTAGAAAATACTTCCATGTATGATTATTCTCACTTAATTTTCTACGAATAATAGCTGCACTCAAACTAAAACCAATACTAAATGACATATTAAAACATTACTCGAATAACTATTGTTTAATATTATAAAAATAAATTACATTATGAGCTATTGAATATTTTAATCATGTATCATACAATTTGAATGAAGCCTACAGCCATTATTTTATATCCTGACTCATGGTATTAGATATGGTTGTTTGGTGGTTATTACGTATTCATAGGTCTACATAATTTTGTGGGCCATTTACTGAAAACATTACATCCTTTACCATTTTAATTTCTTCCCCTGGAATTGGAATAAGTTGGCTTTTAAAAGTGAGTGTAAAAATTTAGTCATCCTGGGCAGCCTGCCTTGAATGAGAACCCCCTGAATGAATGAGAGGCTGCTACCCGCAATTATTATAAGTCACGCAGTTTGCCATGGTGTCTTAAATATTAGCAGAAAAATGAAGAATTGACCGACCAACCAAATTTAGCTCGGCTCTTCGAGAAAAGAGACTAGGTCTAAAACTATACAGTAGAGCAAAAATAATATTCTAGCTAATCTTTTAAATCAGAAAATGAGTTGTTTTCTTGGTGACAAGAGAATTAGAACCATCAAATCTAGTTATTTACTCGTTATAAATAAAACTGTTTTAAAAATTTAGTGCTATAATAAATATTTTACATTAGGTAGCATACACTATTTTGCACCACTTTTTTTTTCAAAAATGTTCTCACTAAAAAACATACACATGAATTGGTTAGAAGTAATTTGGTTATTTTAACACCAATTATATTTTGTCAATACAAAATAATAAATCATTAAAGGGCACGAGTTGACTCATTTCATTCTCTAAATTAAACTTCAAAAACGCCTATTGGGTTGAGTTAACGTAACTTCTATCCTAAAAAAATAGAACTTCAGTTAAAAGGTAGATAGGTTTCTTATTTTTATTTGTCCAGAATATATCTATTTTCCCATAAAATAAATTAAAAAAAAGTTATTAGATTGTTAACGACCAAACCCCTTCCACCTGGGCAGACTGCGATGGTAGTTTGCGATTCTGTACTGATTTCATTTGTAGTATTTTCAGCCATGACTCCTTTATTACAAGCTTGAGATAAAGCTTGACCAACTTTACAAGAACAAGTTTCATGGATCCACTGGACTAAGGGGTGTGTTCTACCTCTGTAATTTTGACAAGAGATGTCAGTTTTTAGATCTGTAATATAACATATATGATATCATCCACACAGGTGATAACGTCGCCCAAAGCGTGAATCACACAATGGCTTAGATTGTTGGGGACCTTGAGTTTGAGGTTTCAGAACTACACATTTTGCACTGGAATTTGTTTTAAAAATGGATTTGTTAGCATTGCAATTTAGCCATCTTCATGTTTATGTGGGTGCATGTCTTCACAATCAATTTTATTCTTTACTCTTTAAATAAAGCTGACAATAGCACTTATATAGAATTAAATTTTTTAGATAAAAATATTTTATTAAATTATTGTACTAGCCAAATCTTATTTTGAAAGAAGTCATTGTATTTAAAACAGTAAGCGATTCACAAAATAATATTAGTGAATACTTGCAGCGATAGTTACAGATTATTGTACTAAAATGTATTCTAAAACTTTTATCGGAAAAAGTTCTATACATTAAGCCCTCACTCAACGATCTAGTTAAAAGTTTAGTCATCAACGGCTATCAACTTCACATACATATTTAGCCTTTGGGTTTTAATTAGATTATAAACGAATTTTTTACCCCTTTATACAGTGAAGAGAACTTTTAAACGACCCCTCTCCCAGCTCTCCATATATTTTCTGCACAAAACCACTCAAGTAAGTATGGAGTTTTTTTTTATTTAGCCCCGCGTCTTACTACCCGTGTGGGTTATACGCTTGAGTACTAATTACGCTAATGGGCTAGGAATTGGGAAGGTTGAATATAGAGGAAGTGAACCCAGCATTGGCTTGGAAGGAGAGTGGAAAACCATTTAGGAAAAACCACTCCCGGTTCACCCGACCAAAGAGGAATATTTTATTTACCGATATACAAATTTACACAAATGATGGTTTCCATGGAGATGTAAACAAAGAATGATTTTACGGATGAGCCACTGCCCATACAGAAGGAAAATATGGAAAGTTGGGTTTTAGTTATAGGCTACTATTTTTATCGGCATCTTAGATACCTAATCTTTAAAATTACTGTTTGTTTAGTCGACATCAGTTTAACTGTTTTCTCGTAATTTCAACTGAAAATGGGCATATCACATTATATATAGATATAAAGAGATTGAAAGATTATGTGTGAGTATATGAGTGTGTGTGATTGTGTGACTGTGTGAGTGAGTGTGAGATTGCTAGTAAAAGAAAATAAGTGTGATAAAGTGAATGTGAGAAAGTGAGTGTAAAAGAGTGATAGGGAGCGACTGAGTGTGATCGAGTGAGTGTTAGTGAGCAATAGTGAGAAAGAATGTGTGAAAGTGATAGAGTGGTAAAGAGAGATTGTGTGTGAGGGATAGATTCTGGGAGAAAAAGGAAGAGAGAGGGTGGGTCTGAGAATAGTTGAGAGAGTTTGTGTGAAAGAATGTATGTGTGAAAGCTAATTCCCCTTTGTCCCATATAATTGCTCACTGGCAGTTGATTCTGTTGTTTACTTCTCTGAGGCTAAAAATTGCAGACTAGAACATTATAGTACCAAATGGCTGAAAGGAGGACTATTTTTCTCAGCTTTGTAACATTGACAAACTTAGCTAGTATTTTTGTTTCACCTCATCTCACTACCCATCCTGGATACCTGAGCTTAATTACACTAGTATAATATTATTTAGAAAAACAGTTTTCATAGTTTCATGGAGGGGGACTGGAAAACCACTGATAACAATATACTAACATATCTGATTACATTTATTTCCGTTTAAATTATAGTGTATCTGACAGATTATAAATAGCTGGATTCAACAATGACCTTCTTCACTAAGGCTGAAGAATTAAAATTGCTCTTTCTGCTAATACCAATCAAAAAGATTCTGCATAATATTTACAGCTTTATACGTTCAAGTTTTAGCGAAAAATAATTGCTAGCTTAATCAAGTGAGAGGGTAAATTGCGTCTTATAAATCCTCCGACCTGGAAGACTAGATGATCAATATGGGGAGTAAAATTCTCTAAGCACAACAACTTGTGATTGAACCTGGACCTTTGCACTGATAATCAAGTTTACAGGTATATTGTCAACACGTCCAGAGAAATAATTAATTTATTTTACTAAACATTTTCACTCTCTGCCTATGAGGGGAACTTGAGGCTAACTATGCATTGAACTCACTATGACACGTGTAGATAGGCACGTGGGCTGATGTCTGGTCTGATTTACCAATGATGAGGTCATTGTTTGATTCTCTGAAATACATAATGAAGATTGTTTTTATTAAATAATTGCTTGTTGATTCTTAACATACCTCCTTGAAAAATCGGATACATTTATTCTAAAACGTAACATTCTCTTACGCATACATTTAGTATAATGTGCATACAACCTAAACAGGCAGAAACAAGTGGTTAAATATAATATTACTCCTTTCGTTCTTTGGGGGCTCAGGCCACAAACCCCCATTGAGTTTTCTTTGCCAGTGGATGTAAAATAACGTAATTCCAGCGTTGTTTTGAACGTAGCAACTTTAAGCTACCGGTATTGTATTGTATATACCACACCGACTTTATTAATCCACCATTTTGAAATCTTATCGGAGGATAAAAATTAAATGTTTTAACTTTTTGGAATTTTTCCATCAGTTACAGGCTAGAAGCTATATGTTTGCCAAAGTTCAAGTTTCCAGCTCATATGGAAGTGGGTAAATATTAATGTCAGTGAGTGAGTTAGTGAGTGAATGAGTGAGTGACTCAGTGAGTGAGTGAGTTAGTGAGTGAATGAGGGAGTGAGTGACTGAGTGAGTGAGTGAGTGAGCCATATGGCTTTATAGTAGTATAATTATCACCTGCTCACCGTACTATACTTTTTTGCAACACATCGCTCCAGATCAGATGAGGTTTGAACCCTGGGTGGGCAAATGACGTGGGATTTCTATGAAAGTGGATTTTTATAAAATATTTTAACAAATTCTGGTGCACTTACTCTTTATTAATCTTTCTGTTTTTTATTTATCATTAAATTACGTGGCTGATAGCCCTTCGTTAAACCTAATAATAACTAGTAAAATAATAAATGGACGGTAAAGATAAACGTTTAAGAGAAAAAATAGTGTAATATTATTTAATATTAAATCATAATATAATAATATCAAGTTCATAAAAAATGAGCGATTTGGAGAAATAAATTGGGCGGGTTAGAGAATATTCTGTAAACATGTCACATAGAGTAGAACTTGTACAAGTTTTTGTACATAAAACAAGAGTTGTGAGTGGTCCACATGCCTTGAGCAGTTATTGTTTCCACTGTAGGGTGTTGGTCTGTCAAGAGAAACACACTACGTGGGAAAAATAGTTCCAGATCAAGGAACGTGCTTGGAAATATGATATAGATCCTATAACTTGAAAGAAAGAGATCAGGTTATTTTATAGTATCACGTTTATGTGGTTGTATATTTATTTACTTTCTATTTTTTAGGACTAGCACTGGGCATTCCTGAGATCATTGTAATCTTTAACTAGAATTGTGTTCAAATATTCTGTTTAGGATTGCTTAGCATATTATTTTTAGACACAAAGGAAAAGAGTCGGGTGGATGGAGGTGGAATAAACAATTTACGGGAAAGGAACATGATAAGATAAACCAACCTTTTAAAGAATATTTCCTCAAATGGTATACGAATATATCTCGTAGGTGGTATCTGAGATTCTAATCATACAGGGAAGGTGAATGGATAAATCTGTTTTTTTTAATTTGAGGTGTTTAACAAGCACTTTCCGAACTGAATGATTATATCAGCACATGGGAATTTTTTTGATTGAGAAGAAAGGGCCTACCAATTTGGCCATATACCTATCAGGGTTATTTTTTACATTCCACAATTTACATGGGATTTACGGCTTTATTCCCACTCCGAAGAAAGTTGTGCTATGGATTTTTATCACTCAAGAAAAATCCTTCAAACCAGGTTGGGTTTAAATCCATGATTATCGAATACTGAGGCGAGCATTTTAACTCAAATCCACCGAGGTCAACGAGTGTATGAAGGATTCGTTATATTATGTTGGTGCTCTGTAATTGGTGAAGTTTAGGAACAGTGTACATCATGAAATGTAGCAGGTTAACAGTGACCACCTGAAAAGGGGGCTAACATTTCACATAATTAGTTGGATATTCAGGTATCACTGCTATTCGGCAATATTATTCTGTGACTGGCACGGTACGTTTTTAATATTCATATTCAAAAATAGTAACTTTAAAATAGCAATGTGATATTAACTAGTTTTACACGTTAAAATAAATGTATGTCCTACCAAGATAAATCCCAAAGGCGAAATTATTTTTTTAAACAAAGATAATTTTTTATATCTTTATTATTTGAATTCAACTATTCACAGTTATTTCCCAAAGAGATAATAAAAATAAGAAAAGAAAATTAAAGAATGAAGCAAGCAAGAGAAAAATCATTTTCAGCTAGGATAAGAAATGAAGATTTAATAGAGGAACATAATATATAGAATAACAGAGTAATATAAAACGATGGAATCAAAGAATAAAAATAAGATGATTATTTAGAAAGAAAAATAGACAAGTAACGTTTATTGAATAAAAATATATAAATATTATCAGTGACGTGGTAATGAGAAACAAGAACTGGAGAGAAGAAATGGAAAACCAAACATTCAAGAATTATGTGGAATGGAGGAGGCTTGCTAACACTGTACCCAGCCGGCACCGCTATAACAAATATATTATGATAATTATGATGATCCAAATATAAATATGCATGCCATCTTATGGATGATTGAGGTAATATCGTAATAAAATGTCGTAGCGTACGATAAAACCCAGCTTGTCACCATCAAACTTCTCCAACTATGAAATTGTAAGTACGATATAAAGTTTTTAAATAATATTTTGAGGTTAATTGTGACTCATTTGGTACTAAGCCTCAGCCGTTAAAATTAAAACCAGGCAAGAGGACAGCTTTGGTCAGTATGAACCAAAGAAGAGATCGTGGACCAAATAATTATCGACCCAGTGAAATGAAGGAAATAATAAATAAATGGTACGATACAATAGTGTATACTTTGTTATATTGTCTATTTTTTTATTATTTTTTTTAGCACCATGTGCTACTATCCGTTCAGGTTATACGCTTATGGTTTTAGAAATTAGTAAGGATTGATTTATAGGAAGTGTACCCACATTTGCGTGGAGAAAAAGTGGAGAACATTTATGAAAACTAATCCTAAGTACACCCAACCTAGATTCTAACCTTTTGATCCCCATCAATGGCAGTCTAGTCTACTGCGAGAATGGCGCGTTAGACCGGTAACAGAAGCGGGTCATATTGTCTATTATTGCTAGGAAATATATTTTCACAAATATTTTCTCAGTAAGCAAGCTTAAATTAGTTTTTATCTTAAAAACAGCTACAAAATGTTATAAATCATGGGTAACCCCTCTCCCCACTCCCCGTAAGATAACCATTACCATTAAAAATTATCAAAAGCATTTTTGAAATATTTTGAAATTTTTTATATAATCCGTTAGCTTCAATTAATTCTACAATTAAAATTGAAAGTAAGGATTTTCGTTATAATAAATAGATTTACTTTACATCAATTACTGTTTCCAGCCTGTGATCAGTTTTTTATTCAAGCCATTTATTTACACTGCCGGCTTTCTAGGCTTGTCATAGTTTAATTTGCCTTAAGACTAAGACAGGCACAACAACCAATCCCTAGCCGTTAGTTCATCACTGTGTAATGATATTGATTTTTCCATCTGTATTAATATTTAAAATCATATTTTAAAGTAAATATTTTCATAATTCTTCTTTTCAGTTAATTTAAATTAAACCCATCTTTTCTAAACTACAGCCATGTTTCTCTTTTTCTTTTATTTAGCTGCACGTGTTAGAAGCATGATTTATTTCCGGTTTGTATTACGTATTATTTAAGAACAGGTGCAGAGTAAAGCCGTGTCTATTTTAAGTTTTCGCGCTCGTATAGAACAACCCCATTGGTCGATGGAAAGAAATATAAGTGGTGATCTGGGTTCGAGAGTCGACTAGCCACGGGGTTGACAGACCCAAGATTACCAAGACGCTAGTTTGGAAAGGACTCTCGTGTCTTTCTTTGTTAACATGTCGAAGTGAGTAGATCGTGGCTCATGGTATTATTACATGCAGCAACAAGACCTAGAGGTTTAGTTACACGTTGTACAAATTGTATACACGATGTCATATTAAAATGTCTATAGCTTGTTTTTACTTCAATAAAGTGTTTTTTACTTCGTTAGAAAATGTTAAATATTTTAAATTTTAATTAAACTACAAGAGGTTTTGTAACAACTGTGAAACGGTAAACTCACATTTCATCAATAATACATTTTTCACCCATGTCATAAATCGAATACCGGACCTTAGCTTAGTTGACAGGCACATCATCGACTGAGCTAAGGTGTCGGATCAATAAAATATATAAATAAACGCTTAAGTGAAATTTAATCGATTGGTTCGGCTGTAGTCCTAGGTATACTGTATACCTGGGTGCATATTAAAAAACTTACTTTTTGAGTTTGTGGACACTTAAAACAATAATATCAGCATGATCTCAGGTTCGACAACAAAAATAAAAAATAAATAATATGAATGAACAGATGCGCTAGCCAACCTCTGAGGCCAAATAGTCCAAGGCGCTAGTCTCTTATTAAACCAAACTGCTGATGATGTGGATATTGAGGCTAGAATATCGGTCGGGTGTATTGAGGGTGGTTTTTCAAAATTGTTTTCTAATCTCCCTCCATGAAAATGTGGGTACACACTCCCTGTAAATAAATTTACTGATTCCTAAAATCATTAGCGTAAATATTACATAATCGTATAATCCAAACTGGTAATAGGACGTATTGCTAAAAAAAAAGACTATATGAAATGATATAAACTAAATAAAGCGCTCAATTAAAATAATGCATTAAGTGTAAGATGTACACGTGAGAACATGACAGAGGAGCTTTGACAAACAAAAAGTTGGGCGCTAGAAACCGACAGTAGATGGATAGATACTACATGAATAGGGGAGGATACAAAAGGGAAAGTTAAAGGGTTGAGAACTATACAACCATATAAAGGGGTAGATTATGATGTGGGTGTGATAAAGACAATATAGGCGGAGGGGGGGAGATAAGTAGGATGAAAATACTTTTGACAAAGAAACACTTCATAAAGACCCTCTCACATTATTTTCAGGTTTCGGATCCATGCTTTTTGTTTTCCTAGTTTCAGTGTGGTTTATTCTGGATTATATTTGTTTTTTGTTTAAAGACAGTAATTTACATTGTTATCATGTCATATATATGTATATCCTCTTTTATGCCAACATTTTCAACTGTTTGTTTTTGAAATATTAAAAAGGACTAATGTTACGACCATGTCCAAGTGTCATTCTCAGTTATATTCCGAAATAATTAGCCAACTAATTGTTATGTAGCTAACTTTGAATACACACGAAGTTTGGTTTACTTTGGACTTGTTTTGGTTATTCATTTGCTCCAGCATTTTGAGCCATGAATCTTTCAAACACTAAACCAATCAAATTAAATTTAACATTTATGTTTTATCTCACTCATCAAAAAATGCCATGCCTTTATTCTAGATGTTAAAACAGTTAGAATTAAAGAAAATATATTTAATTCTGCTATAAATATTTGTATTATAGCATTGTTTAAAGAGATTTCATAGTTAAGAAATAATGTAGTTCAATAACATAACAAATATTGTTGATCACGAGGATGAAAATTAATGTCAGATACAACTAGTATAGTTTTCTTGGTATTGCTCTGAGCAGGTTGTATTAAGGTTTTTTCCCCTGATTAGTTTCCCACTCTCATAATATTAAAATGTCAGTACATTTCTTCCAAATAACATCTTGATAATCCTAACACCACTAGAGTAGTTAAAATATGTAGAGCACAGCTGAGTATTAAAAGGTGATTGGAAAAATAAGAAATTATTTTACGTTAAAAACTAATATATATATATATATATATATATTTGTTTTTCAATATTTTAATCCCTCCCTCCCATAGAGTAAATGATTGAAATAAATAAATATTCCTTAATAGAAGCACCAAATCTATTAAGAGTAAGAAGGCTATTTTCTATTTCTGTAGAGCCAACAGTAAATATTTTTGCTAGCAGTCAGAAGTGAATTGAAAGATTTAAAAATATGTTTTCTGTCTACTGGTAAGAAAATTATTTTTTACCAAATTTATTTTGCAATAAGCCGAAGATTTAAAAACTATTCTTGCACCAGAATAAGAGAGATAAATATTGTCATAGATTTTGGTATTTTAGACTTTGTTTTAAATATAGTATTTTTTTAGCATCATGTCTTATTACCCATTCGGGCTTCGTGCTTATTACTATTTAATATAAATTATACAAAAGAGTTAAATCATAACGAATTTGCTCTAGTAGTTCCCAAAATAGTTACATTTTGTATTTGTTACTATAGGCTAAAGCTGCTACTATTTTTTCATGTTTATTCCTTAAATTACTGTACTTAGTGAATCCTCGAGTCTCCTATCAAGTAGAAGAAGTGACGATTAAAATTACAAAATTATAACATGAATGTTTGGGAAGATTAGACATAAGAGAAATATACAAGTATAACAAATTAGTTTATTTAAATGTAACTAGAAAAATAGAAGTACATACGTTTTAAATATATATTATATTAAAGAATCTATTGTTATTAAAAATAACTTTTTAAGTTATCATAATCGTATGCTTCCCGATAGGCAGGAATATAAATAACTCCTTGATGACTAGGAATTATCAGAAATAATATTGAACATATTGTTTAGTATAGTAACTCTAAAAATAAGGTTCAACTCTCATTCTCCTACGAAGGAGCGTCTGCCTCAACATAGTGGCAGTCAAAGATAGGCTATAAATATTAATTTAAGGTTAAATCACAATACATAAAAACAATCCAACCTAGCTAATACCAGACTAAGATCTGAAAGGTCTATTCATGAATAATAGTGAAACTATAGTGAATGAAAACAAGGGGTATCAAAACCTAATTTTATAGATTTACTGTGAAGGAAGTTATATAGGCTAGCTAGCTTGAGTTAACTCCATAGAGAGTAACCAAAACATAAGAATAAACTCCTAGAAGAGGGACAAGCATTTTACAAATAAATGGCGAGCTATCAGGCATCTATATGGTTAAATTACTATGGCAAGTCAATTCTTAATAAGTAGTGCCTGGACATTCAATTGTATATTTATATTTCCACCATATCTTGGGCACACAATAAATAGAACAAAAAATAATTGTTTTATTCAATAAAAAAGGCGCCTGAAAGGACCGAAGGCAAAGCACTATCCCCGAGGGCCACTATTTCGAATTAGTAGAAAAGGTAGTCAGACATTCTGACATAGTAAATAATGTCGTATGGACCTAGACAAATAGAGCATTAAGCCCTTCATTATAAGCTACGCCATATGGGCGTAGAAAAATACGTCTTAATTTTGACAAACAACTCTATGTCTTATGGACATAAGAAAAATAGCGTTAAGACTTACATTCAAAACTATGCCTTATGGGCATAGAAAATAAAGTCAGACATTCTGACACCAAAAACTATGTCTGATGGACACAGAAAATTAAGTCAGATATTCTGACACAAAAACTATGTCTGATCGACCAAGAAAATAAAGTTAGACATTCTGACACAAAAAACTATGTCTGATGGACAAAGAAAATAAAGTCAGACATTATGACACAAAAAACAATGTGTGATGGACAATAGTTAAAAAGGTGTTACGAATCAATCCCAGATTCTGACTGTCAAATACTTAAAGTCCCAGATGAGGCTTCATCTGTGATGAGGTGGAGAGACTGACACCTGACACATCGTATTCACCAGTGGTTTCTTCAGCGATGTAAATTTACGTCCTAGTACTTCCTCCGTCGAATTAATAAAATAGAATACAAAATGTGAAGCGAGGAATCACTTCTATGTAGTAACAGAACTGACGAATTCGGGGAAGGTTTGCATCTGGACACCTAAGGGGGTAAGGGGATTAAGTTGCGGAATTGTGCTGAGTGACCACTAGCGCTTGTTGATAGTGTGGCGCCCTGAGAAAAACATCCCTGGCATTTCTTTGAAGTGGGGCCAGTGAGTAAGGTGTATTTTATATGATGGTCCCGGCATAGTTAGCTGGGGCAGTTTTCCTGGAGCCTGAGCGTTTCCCGGCATCATAAATCCACCGTGAGATAATATCTTCCACACATTATTAGAATATATTAGCTTTTCTATTCGTTGTGTTAATTATATTTATGGCATTTTTATTGTACATATTAAACAGCAGAATGGACATGCTACATCAGCAATTTGTATATTTTTAAGTAAATTAATTTTCAAATACTGGGAAAATTAGAAATACTGTATTTTATTAAACAAGGGTAGGAAATAAAAGTGATATTTTGTTATAACTAATAGAATTCTATTCTTATAAATGAGCAAATATTATTAATAAAATAAATTGTATGACACAATAACATTAACTTTCTCGTGAAGAAAGTTTTCAAAAATAAATGTACCACAATATAAATTTTCCTAGAAAAAAAATCACATAAGGATGTTAATTATAATACACACTACTTTTATATAGATATGTAAACCAAAATGTTAAAATATTTTTTGAAAATTTAAAATTAACAAAAATAAATTATTACCCTTACATTTTTATAATTCGTGGAATTAAAAATGAATTCTTATTTATCATGAAAAATTACTCCCAATTGAACTATATCTTCAATGCCAATTTCGAAATTTTTAAAATTTTCTACAATTTCATGTTAATAAATTACCCTTAGATTAGATTATTTTAGAAAAAGAAAAATACAATATTATCTTTATCTAAAATAGTCTTCCGATACCAATTTTGAACAAAAGTAGAGGTATTTTGAAAAAAATTAAAATATTAAAAAAATCAGTGAATAGTAAATTATATGGTATTTGAGGAGGTTAGTTAATTATGTTAAATAATGATACCCTGTCATCATCATAATACCTTATTAGCGTAGTTAAAGCTCGTAGATTACTGTGGGCAGGACATGCAGCGGGAATGGAAGATTCTAGAACCTTGTTCACGGTACTGACTAGCAAGCCCAATGAGAAGAGACTATTGGGAGGAACTAGATGTAGATGAGAGGATAAAATTAGAATGGACCTAGAGAGTTAGAGTGTAATGAGGTGGACTAGATGGAATTAGATCGAGATAAGGATAGGGTGTAATGAGGTAATATGGATCGGTGTAGCATTGAACTTTGTTTCCTGATGCCATAGGGTAAGTAAGTAAGGTGTTATAAAATTTGTTAAATTGGAAAAATAAATTTATATTATTATTCAAAACGTAAATACTTAACAGACATCAATTTTAAAATAAATGTTTAGAGCCATTTTTTGAGATATTAAACCAATATAGTAATTAGTTTTTCAACGGTTTCCAACCTTTTTCGGAGAGTGACCCCAACTTTGCCTCAGATTGTCTTGACTCCATATCTTCGTTTCCTAGATTTATTAATTGATATAAAATGAGTATATAACTATTATCAAATGTATCACTCACTTTAATAGACAATCAAACAAACTGTTTGGATAGCATAAACAATGTCAAAATAAACTAAATATCAGTTACAAATTTAGTGGATTTTTGAGCCTGCATTGATTCGAATAGTTTAATAAACCTATACATTAGTGAGGAAATAGCCAATCTGAGATATAGCTCTACGTTAAGCCGATTACTATATTGATTTTTAATGGCATCCACCGCAGAATATCCGGTTTCGCAGAGATAGGAAGCGTAAACGGTTTCCAACCTTTTTCGGAGAGTGACCCCAACTTTGCCTCAGATTGTCTTGACTCCATATCTTCGTTTCCTAGATTTGTAATTGATATAAAATGAGTATATAACTATTATCAAATGTATCACTCACTTTAATAGACAATCAAAAAACTGTATGGATAGCATAAACAATGTCAAAATAAACTAAATATCAGTTACAAAGTTAGTGGATTTTTGAGCCTGCATTGATTCGAATAATTTAATAAACCTATACATTAGTGAGTAAATAGCCAATCTGAGATATAGCTCTACGTTAAGCCAATTACTATATTTAGTGTTAATGGCATCCACCGCAGAATATCCGGTTTCGCAGAGATAGTAAGCGGAAAATGGCAAGAGAGCTGCTACAGATTTTGCACTCATTATTGGGTACTTACTTTCAGCCTGAAACCAAAACTGTGTGAGCTCACATGTTTTAAAATTGTGTTCCATAGTGTGATCCATGGATATGTATATCAGTTTTCCTTGTTCACTAATTGGCAGCCTCTTTCTTGCTTACACATAAAATGATTTTGCACCCACTCATTTCGACTGACATAATCAACGGATTCCTAAAAAAATTGTATCCTAATTTTAGCAATTTTAAGTAGTCAGTGATAATTTTTTTTTGTTAAAATCATGCCACACATTGTCATTTTCTTCCAGAGTTTCGTTTAGTCTTGGTAAGATGTCAAGGAATCCTTCTTCAAATTTAGCCAGCCATGGATCCAATTTCCCAATAAAAGCACTCAACCTGTCACTTGAAGTGAAATTGTTCGATCCAGTCCCCTGCATTAACGTGTTTAAAATATTAAGTTTTTCAAATATATATGGAAAGATACACTAGTTTGTACAAGAAACTGTTCTTTTTGATCACATTTTTACTCCCGGGGTAGTCACTGTCTTTGAGTTAAAGACTAATTTCATCCTTCAGTTCAAACACCCTTGCAAGCACTTTCCCACGTGACAACCAGCGTGAAGCAAAGTAGGAAAAGAGAATATTAAGTTCATGACTTGTTCCCTCGCATAAAGCAGCAAACAAACGTCATTCAGTTGGCCTTTTCTTCTCTAGAGATATCAGGAGCACCATCACTGCACATCCCAGCACAGTTTTTCCACTTAATCTCACTTGTTGACCAAAATTCATCTAGAACCTTGAAAAGTCACTACGCACTGGCCCTTCCTGGAATTGGCTTTCAGAATAATAGGTCCTCTTTGACAGATCTGTTATTGATCAACCAAAATTAAGCTGTAAGATGGGCATCCTTCACTAAGTCAGTGGCTTCATTGACCTGTGCAAATTTTTACAGTTTCAAAGCTTCGGTCATCTCTTCTTGAATGTCTGGCGCCATGTCAGATATACGTCCTCCCACTTTGTTATCTGCTAGAGGGATCTTTCGGACTAGATCTGCAGATGCTTTGTCAAACATTATTTCAGTAATTTTGATAGCTGCAGGCATAACGATTGTCTCTCTAACATAATGAGGCTTATTACATTTTGCGATCATATACAAAACTCTGTATGATGCCAGAAGTCCTTTAAGTAGAAATACTTGTCATTTTTATTATTGATTTGCTCAGTCAGAATATTCTTCCAATTTTTTTTCTTTAATCCCATTGTTTTCCTACATGGTGACTGTGTTTTATTCCAGGTGTCTATTCAGATTGTTTGGTTTTATAATCTCTGTAGAAAAAACAAACAAACACAACAAGCACAAAGGTCTCTCCTCTCAATCTTTTTCAACCTTAGTGAAACCAAACGGAAAAAAAAAATCTATATTAATTTTATCTTCTTATCAGGTTTTCCCCTGCTGTAACTAGCAGAACATTATTTAGGAATCTATCCAATTGTCAGTATTAATTATGCTGTAATTCAAATGCACTTTTGTGAACAAAGGAGGGAAACTTATGTAAACACATAGAAATGAAAACTACAATACGACAATGTCGCAAACATGCCAGATAAGCACACACTGCTCACGATCAGTGGCTCACACTCAGGCAAGCAAGCTGATTCAGCTTTTCTAACATTCAGCTTTTATATGAAAGTGAATGAGAACTTACAGAAGAGAATGACGAGCTTAGTGGATATTCTGCATTTAGCAATTCGAGAGCTACTCACACAAATATGAGGCTGATGCAGTTGACTGTGTCAGTAAATATAGTAGGAGTAAAATAACCAAAATATTCTGTTTCTATTTAGATTTTGAACTTAAATATAATCATCAAAATTTCGTAAAAGAATAAATACAGTATAAGGTTATAATCTTAACAAATCTTGCGACCACTTCGGATTAACGCCGAGACCCCCAGGTTTGAGATCACTGCATGATTATTAAGCTACCTTTAAACCTCTTAAACAGATATAGAATTTTATTTAATATGTCAAATACTCCCTAGATATATATCTAAAACAAAATTATTAGCACCATTTATAAAATATTTCAAATTTCAAAAAGTACTCGGTTGAAAATACCCTATAAAATTAATGTCCAACCTAAAACCACGTATACAATGTTATTTGTGAGATCAAGAACCTCCATAAATATATATTAAAAAAAATTCCTAGAGCCATTTTCAAAAAATCACTCATCAGTATACTACCCTTAATTTGAGTGCTAGGGTCAAAGTTAAATAAATGGTACGGCACACCGCACAGACTTTCTCTCTCTTTCTATAAACTCGTAAGATTTCTGAACGGAATAATGTACATTGTATCATCACCACTCCACATAAGAACACGCATAAAATAATATACAATGATATAGAATCAATGAGAAAAGAGGCGCATCTTTGTCCACNATTCGAGAGCTACTCACACAAATATGAGGCTGATGCAGTTGACTGTGTCAGTAAATATAGTAGGAGTAAAATAACCAAAATATTCTGTTTCTATTTAGATTTTGAACTTAAATATAATCATCAAAATTTCGTAAAAGAATAAATACAGTATAAGGTTATAATCTTAACAAATCTTGCGACCACTTCGGATTAACGCCGAGACCCCCAGGTTTGAGATCACTGCATGATTATTAAGCTACCTTTAAACCTCTTAAACAGATATAGAATTTTATTTAATATGTCAAATACTCCCTAGATACATATCTAAAACAAAATTATTAGCACCATTTATAAAATATTTCAAATTTCAAAAAGTACTCGGTTGAAAATACCCTATAAAATTAATGTCCAACCTAAAACCACGTATACAATGTTATTTGTGAGATCAAGAACCTCCATAAATATATATTAAAAAAAATTCCTAGAGCCATTTTCAAAAAATCACTCATCAGTATACTACCCTTAATTTGAGTGCTAGGGTCAAAGTTAAAAAAAGAGTCCCAATATAATTCCCTAACATCTAAATATCAAGTTTGAACAAAATAAATCAAACCGTTTGAGATTTGTGGCTATGGACGGATAAAAAATTATAGAAATCACTATTTAGGTTTCTGCCACACATAAAACTTAAATATTAATCATAATCTTAAGATAGAAAATTTCATGATTACAATACTTTCTCTTAGTCTGAGGTAGTAAAAACACTACGTGAGTTAGTTTATGAATATATAAAAATTGATACTACATTACAACAACTACTACTACTACTACTACTATTACAACAACAACAACTACTACTACTACTACTACTACTATTACTACTACTACTACTACTACTACTACTACTAAAGTGTTTAAATTTGTAGGCTAAATACTATTTTTTTAAATATTACATATATATATATATATATTACATACATTTTATTTCCAAACCAGGTCTGGAAGTACAAGATATTTTAATGAAGTTAAAAAATATAATAGATGTCATGAACAGCCTCTGTTCTTGTAATGTATATCAATGGGATACACACATATACCATTTTAATTTATTACAATTCAAATATGATACAAACTAAACATGTAGTTAAAAAAGAGATATCAAACCATATATTTTAATGATTTGATTAAAACGACTATATTTGTGTAAACTTGCACTTATTTTGGATAGTAATTGTATAGGCATTAGACCATAAGTAGTTATATGGTAAAAAGTTAGAAGTGAGGAATATGTAGCAATAAAAACACCTAGGACTAGCTTTAGTGCGTTAAAACGTGTCATTTGAAAAACAAGGGGGTGGTTTGTTTCTGATTGATATGGTTCAACCAATACTGACTCAGACATTTCTCTGAGTTTTCTCTACTACTGGAGTTGTTTTGACGTTGAGCTTTTCACACTTTCCCGCTATTTGTGGAAAAAACACTAATACGATACATGAGAGAGTAAGTTTATGGAAGAATCGTGAAAGTAATATTAATAAAAGCAGTGAAATAGAGTAATTTTCATTGAAACGATAGGTAAACAAAAAGGTGTAAATATGTAAAAAGTTGCAAATTTATTCCCAACTTTATGTGAAGACGATGTTTTTTTAGGTATTTAATTTTTTTATTAAGTGACCAAAGCATTATATGATGCACCCATAAGGCTAATTTTACTGGTTTTAATTTAATTTACTTTAATATAAATTAGAAAAATGACAATTAGACGGGGGAGTTCAGCATAGGACCGACAGTAATTTTAACTGAAATAAATAGCCTATTTATTTATTTAGCACCATGTCTTACTACCCGTTTGGGTTATATGTTTAAGTTAAAAAAATCGCTAATGGATTATGATTTGGGAAGATTGAATTTAGAGGAAGCTAACCCACATTTGCATGGAAGGAAAGGGGAAAATCACCCTCCTTTCTCAGTTCACCCGATCGAGATTCGAACCTTGATCTCCCCGTCCTCGGCAGTCTAGCTCTACATGACTAGTGCGTTAGTTAACTATGCCCCTGAGGTGCGTAAAGTAATTTATTCATATATATTCTTACATATACACTTACATATATACACTTGTTGACATATTTGACCATAAAATCCTCCACTTTCACGTAGATATATTTAATTTTGTTCGTTAAGTTTAGTTATGAAAAAAAAAAGTATATTATTTTTTGACTCATTATAACCAATAAGTTCTTTGAAAACACAGGTACAGTACATTAGCTTGTTCTTGTTACTAATTGGGTGAAATTGATTGGGGTCAAATTTGGAGGAAATGTACTTGCATTTGTAAACAGGTAACGTGTCAAACCATTTAGCGAAAACCATGCTCAATATTCGTTTCAAGGGCTAGAACTTTGAACTTACCATCACCAGAGGAACTTGACGGTTGGTCTGTGTGTCCACCAATTCAGTTAATAGATATTCAAATAGTGATAAGAGAAAGCGATTGAAACATAGATAAATGGTTTCATTCTCTCCTTCCAACCAAATTTGGGTAAACTTCCTCGCCCATACTGCATTAAAATAACTATACAAACAATAGTAAAATGCTACATAAAATATAATTAAAAATAATACAAATTATGATTTTAAAAAAATTACAGAATTTAGTTGACATTTGTTATTTTATAACTTTATATACCAGACTGCTTGCTAGATGCTCTAGTTACCGAGGGATTAGTGGTTTTCCTTTTCTCCGTTTGGGAAAAAATACTAGCGGTAGCATCTGTACCACGTGTTTATTTTCAGATCCCTTTCAAAGCAATATATTCTGACATAAAATGAAAAAAAAAAGAAAGTATTTTGTTAATCTTTGGAAAAATCAAATCGTCTGTACGATATTTTTCAGATAAGACGTATTTTGGGCGGGTTCCAAAAGATGTATAAAGTTTAAAATGGAGTAAGATATAATTTCTAAGGTTCCAGTAATGATAGAAGTAGATCCCATTGTTGGATAAAGTAATATGGTTTTGTTATGACTGAGTATACGTGCCCATTTCAACTGCAGTTTATTTCTGTAGCATTCATGTATACATAACTCTTAGTCCATATGAATGGTGAACATTTAAAATGATCTAAGGGCCATTAGTTTGAACATTTATGGAGTCACATTCTTTACGATATTGTTTACGTTTGTTTCAAGATTCAAAAGGCGTTGGAAGTAGTTCATATTAATGAAAAAAAAAAGTGCTAGCTGTATATACCATTCACTACCTTTGTATGCCATCTGTTCCAAATTTAATATCATCATAGAGCACTTATAACTTTGGTAAGTATCTATAGAACCTAGAACGTTGTTAGCTATTATATTTTATTATTTAAATATAGTATAATAATTAATTATGTTTAGTTAAGTATTATTATAGGATATTGTCAAGTAAGCAATAGTAATTTTCTAGACACGTATATATTGTAACGGGTAACCAAGGGGTCGCGGGAAATTCACACATCACCGTGTGAGCCGCAAGTTATTTTAAGGACATTGGGGTACCTGCACTGATGATTAAATAAGAATGAAAACACACACGGAATATTCAAGGTTTTAATTATAAAAATAAAACCACACATACATTGATAAAGCTACAACTAAGTAAGTCACTACATTAAATAATAAGATAGACATACACTTAAAATAAATACTTAACATTAAAGAACGCATGATAACACATACAATATTAAAAGCAGTAATAAATAATGTTCAATATTGACACAGTTCACAATAACAACCAATGTCTACGTCACCTGTGTCATTCACTTAAGTTGCCGTTCCCGCGCATGACACAGTCCGCTGACCCATATTATAATATTACGTACGCTAGACTCACCGACCCACTCGCTGGACATACCAACACACTCGCTGGACATACCAACACACTCGCTGGACACGCCAACCCATTCTCTGATCACGCTGGATCACACAAATTGGACACAATAGCCCTTTCACTGGACACACTAGCCCACTCATTGATCACGCTGCCAACTCCCGGGCACACTTACCCGGATACGCTAGTCCACTCACTTGGCTAACTTTGACTCAGAATGGAGCTATATGGCTATTAGCGATAGTGTATATATATATGGGGCTACAATTAAGAGTCTGGTATCCTCCATTTCTAGAATACTCTTCAGGATTCGAAGTAAATTAGCCCCGACTTTTCTAAGTTTGTCCCTTTTATTTAACTTTCTCTCCACCCTGTCCCTGATAATCCCTCTGGCAGTGAGGGTGGCTGCATACTTGATAAAGAAGGATGAAGATAGAGAGAACAGAGAGGTCCAGCAAATTAAAAGTGCGCTAGCCCAGCACTCGGAAGATAATCACGTTACAATATACATTATTTTAATTCAAAAATGTTTTTAGTCTCGCTTTTATATTTGGCTCATAGAATATTTGACATATCTAAGATTTATATATGTATACATAGGTTACATGTATTTTCAGAAAGTTCCTTTCAAAACAATTAATGTATTAGTAAAGTTATAACTGCTTGGACCGAAAACTTTGGCTTTACAAATAAATCAGCGTAAGGCTCGAACGGGTAGTAAGATGAGGTGTCAAAAAACAACAACACACAAACTACTTTATCAACTCAGATATATTAACCCTTCAATTTGATAGTGCATCTCCAACAAACTTTAAGTTAAGCATTTAAAGTATAAAAATAGAATAATTTAAACCTTAAACGTATATCAACACATCCAGTTTATTTAGAGATTGGCAACTAAAAGTAAGATATGAGTGATTTGTATCGATATTGTTTGATTCAATTAAATGATTAAGGCTTGGATGTTGGTGTATCAAAATAATTGTTGGGTTAGCAAATCAAAGAGTAACAACAAGGAAGTTAAATTATTTATTTAAATAACCGAGAATTGATTCGGTTGCAAAGCTTGATAAAATATCAAAACTGATAATGAATATTTTGTTTTATACCTTATTAATCTAAAAGATACAAATATTATTAAGATAAGCTCCCAGCCACAATTCTCGGAAAATACAGTAGGGCTTATTCTAAATAGATAGTTGGTATTCCACCTTGAGACAAACTCTTCTGTATGTACGGACTCTATTGCACAATAGATGCCATCCTTCCAATACAAGCGGCTGGTGGTAAAGCTCGCATTTGAAACAATGTTCTGATGTTAGTGGCACCACTTTTGCTTGTCGGAAAAGAAACAAACCTCGACCACTCACGGAACCAGTATCGAGATTAAACCGGTAATGTGGTAATATATGTACGTCTCCCTGTTTAAAAATGGTCCTGCCATTTCTTGATGTTCTTAAGACAGGATATCTAGACAACCTTCTAGAAAACATAATATTTTATTTTGTTCAATATTAATAATATTTTACTAAAGGCCTATTCTAGTAATATTTTATAAGTATTGATTCTATGTATAAAATTGGACAGGTACAGATACCATGACTTAAAATAAATTTAATAACATTTTTTACCTTCAATAAATGCACATTTGCATACATATGGAGATATAAATGCTAGTGAATAAATCTTCCTTCAATAATTTTTTCACTTCATAATCTAATTCTCAATTTTACTGAGCTATCCAAGATTTGTCTTGTGATCAGGCTCATTCTTTATGAATAGTTAAGGTAACATAAAACCACTCTTGAATTGCTGGTTGTTGTTGTATCAATGAAACATAATAAATGTGGCCGATGATTTCCACACGTTCATGACAGACTCAGCCCTAAAACTATGACTGAAGAATGACCCTGAGCATGGGATGATTCTTGGATAGCTCAGTGCTAGAGAATTGATGCACTGAGCTTATGTCCCAGGCTATACTCCCGTGGCCAGCTCTCATTTCTCAAAATTTACGAATATTATTGTCCACGTATTAGTTAATTTTGTATTTGTTTAATTCCATGCTTCACGGAGTATCTATTTGAGTATTAACTACGATTGAATCGGGATGAATAAGGTATAAATTAGAGGGGAAACTCCAAAATTAGCGTGGGAAAGAATTTGGTAAAATCATCTCAATAAAACTGACCTCACCAAATCAAACATGACAAAATGCAAGTGGTGAATAAAGATTTAGATTATATTAAATTGTATATTTATGATGGTGTGTTAATTTATAAATATTTTTCAAAGTAGGCAATTTTCTATACTTTCCTGTTTCTTCTATTGCAGGTATGGTCTTCTCGAGGGCTACACCAATGGGAACGGTCTCCTGTCCACAGAGGATATGACAGCCAATCAGGACGTTGTTAATGGTACAGGTAGGGGCAATGCTTTCTTTGATTGATTAACTAATTATTTATTAAAATGCTTGGAACGTATCCAGTCACTCAACCTGACCACTAGAATCTATTTTAGACTAGAGAATGCAGTGTAAATCTTAGTAGATTCTAAACGCGGCTATTATGGGGGTGGGGTATGGTAAGAATTGATAGTTAAGGGCAATATATTTTAAGTTTATTTGAAAACATCTACTAAGATACGAAGATGATTTAACTTTGTTGTGCAATAGTAAGTAAGCCGTTGCAAGAATGGATTTAGAGGTGAACACTGAAAAGACTAAATAAATGATGATATAAGGAACACAGATTGAGAAAGATATTTTAGATAATACTGCGAACACCAAATCACATGAAAGGGTTAGTGAGTATATTTGGATATTTAGGAACAAATTTTAATTAACAATAAAGACATTAGTGTGAAAATTAGGAAATGAATACATTTGGGAAATGAATGCTATTACTTAGTCAATAAGTTGTTAATATCTCACCTTTCAAAGAATGGAAAACTCAGAATAAAAAATCCTCAATTTTACCAATTCTTCTCTATGGGTATTAATCGTGGTCTCTTATCTTACATGATGAAAACAAATGAAGAGTATTCAAAAATAATATATTTAGGAAGATATTTGGTCCACAGAGGGATGAGGCTATTGGGAGTGGAGGAAGTTACATAATGATGAGTTAGATAACCTTTACTCATCACAAGATATTGATAGGATAATCAAGTCTCAGATTACGGTAGGTGTGACATGCAACGTGAATGGGAGTTTCTAGAACCTTGTTTAAGTTATTGACTAGTAGACCCAATGGCAAGAAACCATTTGGAAGACCTATATGCAGATGGAAATATAACATTATAATGGACCTGAAAGAGATAAGGTGTAATGAGGAAGACTGGATATAGCTAGCTCATGATCGGGATTGTCAGCGTACTTTTGCAAGTGAGGCAATGAACTTTAGAATTCTTAATGCCATAAAGTAAATAAATATAAAAACAAAGCTTGTTCTACAAAATAAATTAAGTATTTCTCCAATAGAAACATAATTTTAATTTTCTACCCATAGTACTCTTAACAGTTTCTACATATCTGTCAAGTGTGTCCTAAAATGTTGTGGGTCATTTTTAATTTTATTTAAAAAGTTATTCAACAAATTCCTATAATATGGTCATAAATATATCCAAGATTTGTTGAAATTACTATGTCTATTAATTAGGTACTATACAATCGAGCAAACATTCACATATTGTTTATAATTGCTTGGATTTTTTTTCAAAGACAGATTTTTGGTAAGCCATATTTAGTTTAAAACATAAAAACAAATACATCATCTTGTTAGTCACCATAAATATTATATATTCCTTAAATATAAATTTTAGAGAAAATTGATCAAAGTTTTGGCAAATTTCAAATTTATTTTGATTATGTACCCTAAACTTATTTTTTATCTCTAAAGATACAAAAATATTCATATTTATTATTAAAAGTATTCCCAAATACCCATTTTGAACTCAATCTTTAAAGAAAATTTTTAATTTTTTTAATTTTGTATATTTTATTGAGGTGACCTGGTGGTCTAGGAGTAAGGTGTAGGACTTCTGCGATGGGGGTCAGGGGTTAAATCAGATTTATCTGATTGCCAAACCCTTCCTTCAGCTCTGACAAGACCTGTATTAATCACAACTTGTGAATGTGTGGAATGCCAGGCCTCCACCGTGGTTCGGATTCCACGTTAAACTGTAGGTCCTCCATTTAATCTCACAATCACACTACCATTGCAAATTAGCGTGAGTGCGTATAACACGAACGGGTTGTAAGATGCGGTGCCAATATTAATATTATTTTTTTATGTAAACTACTCTAAATTAACTCCTTTTAGAAAAATTAGGGTTGTTTATTATTTATCTATTAAAATAGTCCACTGACACCTATTTTGAACCAAATTATTAGAGTTATAAAAAATAATCAGAATTTGACAAACATCTGTCAAATGTAAACTACAATAATGAATATTTTTAAGAAAAACAAATATATATAATTATAATATAAAAGACTTAACAGACAAACCTTTTGAGCCAAATCACTGGAACCATTTTAAAATTATTTAATTGTTTTGAAAACCAATTGTCACTAAACTATCATCAGACAAATTTTAATAAATAAAGTAGGTATACAACTTTATTTGTTATGTTAAACATTTCCTAGATATATATTTTTAACATAATCGCTATAGTCATTTTCTAATTTTTCAATAATCACTGATTAAAAAACTAACCTTTAGTGAATATTTACCACTAAGCCATATTCACGGTGTTATTTGGAAGCTTAAACATTCTTAAATTAATAATTTTAAGCGTGGGAATAAAAATAGATGTTGTGTTCCCTTTCCCCCACCAAATTGAGCAACTAGACTATATAATCTCAATCAATGTTAAGTACTTGGGATATAAAAACTATAATACACCTTGGGTGAGAATGTAAATACTCATTATTATTTGAGGGTTATATTTATAATTATAACAGAAGTTTGAATATGTAATGAAACATACTATAAAAACTTAGTGTAAGTTAGTCCTAGTATTAAAAAAAACATGTAAACTATTATATTCCAACCAAGAATTGCAAAAACAAATTACGAACTCAATCCTATTTTCTTTATAATGATATTGATATCCATTGTAACGTGAACAAGAGCATATTATGTTTTAATGATAAACACATTTTATGTTTAATAAACATAACCAACGTAGTTAAAATTCAAACTGTTATGTTTCACTAAATATGCTGCAATATAGGTTAATAAATTATATTACATTTTAATTACATTTAGAAAAGGAAATATATATTTGAGAATAATAAGAAAAACGTGTTCGATTTAAAAGAATATAGTATTACATAAACACAAGATTTAAATTGCTCCTTTAACCAGACCTTCATTATAACATCTAATTAACATCATTTAATTTGAATAAAGTTTAAACTAAACTCTAATTTTTATAAAATTAATATAGTCCAATGTAATACTTATTGTACAGATTAGCTAAATATAAAACTAAAGTTCAAAGCATTGTATAGGCTAATTTTATTTCCAAGAGTTGCGATCTTCTATCTTATAATTTCCAATAAATACTGAATGGGGTTGAGGGGGATATGTCCTGTTGAAAGTTTGCGCTTAGAGGGTTTCTTTTCAGATATCATTAAATATGTGTCTAGTAATGTTTTCAATCTTGGGTAAATGACCTGAATGCTATCAGTTCTTTTCCAAAATGGCCGTCAAATATAATACATGGTTTAAACGTTTAACAGCATTTAATTCGTAATGTGACCAAGTTTATATCAAATCAAAGCTCTAATGCATGGCATTGCAGCTAATCATAGATTATTTACATATTGTAGCACCACATTCGTAACAATATAATTTAGCATAATTAATTCTTATCCACTTTAACTCATTCAGATGGCATGATGGTATCATAGAAGGCATCATGGATTTTATCATGGATTTCATCATTAAACGAAAAAATCTGTTTGATTTAAATAATGTACAAGACAAGTTGTACAACATTGTCACTGATAAACATTTTGACGAAAATGATGAGAATTTCAAGCTTACATGTTACAATATAGTATAAACCGCATACACGCTATTCAGGAGAAATATTCGTTAATAAGTCCAAGAAGCTATTCGATAAAGTGGTTAAGATGAAGATGTCCAATTATCAGCAACACATGAAGATAATCCACACCCAAAATGAGACTTATGATGCCCTATATTTAATTGATGTTGCGTGAGAAGATGATACGCCATTTATCAGCTGCTGTGCTATTAATTCCTTTCTATTTCGTTTTTTATAACAAAAGATGGATTACTAAAAATACCTGATAAGGCAAGTTTGGTACAAGAACTAGAGAAAGATATTATAGAATCAACTTTAAAGACGCCTCCTCCTTCACCTCGCACCACCGCAATATTGTTTGATTTTATGTTAATTGTATGAAAGACTCAAGCAGCTATGTCTATGATGACTTTTGGAGACTTTGCAAAGAGACTTCCAAAAGATATGCCTGCGTTATGGGCATCTTTAAGCAGTTCTTCACTAAATACCTGATAGAATGCAATGGATTTAGTGATAAGCCTATTTATATTGGCATACTTGGTGAGGATGGACAAATAAGCATACTTCTTGAAAATGGCACGAAAGAAGACATTTCATCTTTACAATCTGACCTGGAGAAGGCTGATGAGCGGCTACTTCTTCATGTACGTACATCATTCAGTTGCTAGAAATGTTGAGTGCATTGTAATAACATCCTCAGAAACTGATGTCTTTGTATGTGCAGTGTATTATTTCTTTAAAACCTTTAAAAAGTAAGGATTGTCTGATATAGTGGTTCTTTGCGGAAAGGGTATTACATCACGTGTAGTGCTGATTCATAAACTTGTGGAAGTCCTGGAGGACAAGCCAATTTGGGACAAGGCTTACAGATTTAAAGCATTGTATACTGTCACCACATACAATACAAACATTTTTGGTAAAATAGAACTCATTTAAACACTGATGGATGACACAGAAGAAATTATTGTTCTAATTCTATCCTCGAATTTCACTTCGGGAAACAAACTTTGGGTACACCAGTATCATCAAATGAATCTAGAGAAGCCCACGCCATCTTCTACCAGTCTAAGATTACACATCAAACAAGTTATTTTACAATGTTACAGGTGCTACCATGTATTTGATGATGCCCGCACCCTTCTACCAACATTGTATGGATTATATAGAGAAGGATGGTGAACTGACAGCCCCAAGTCACCAGTGAAAGTATTCATGATGATTTACCAAATCTTGGCACTTGCAAAAATTGTTTCAGAACACTGTCTGCCCATGTCGCAAAAAATAAATTTCATGTTCAAGATTTTGCGAGTGTACAGCAAACTGGCGCAATATACATAATAAATAAAATACTTGTGCATAAATAATATTTGGAATTTCACTAAAATATATTTGAATATATGTAAATAAAATTGGATTAGTTGAATCACCATGAATAATAGCTTTCATTTGAGACCAAACTTGGTTACATTACGAATTAAGTGCGGCTATACCTTTAAAACAATGTACCATATTTGGCAGGCATTTTTTTAAAAACTGACAACATTCAGGTCAAGTACCCAAAATGAAAAACATCACTAGACACATATTTAATGATAACTGAAAAGAAACTCTCTTTATGCAAATTTCCAACAGGACATGAGCCTGCCCCTAGACTTAAAGGTAATCATTAGAGTTCATCATTATCCTAAACAAACGTCTAAAGGCGTGATTTTTAAAGGGTTTTTCAAACAACATAATACAGCAAACTGCCGCAATATACATAATAAATAAAATACTTGTGCACAAATAATATTTGGAATTTCACTAAAATATATTTGAATATATGTAAATAAAATTTTATTTGTTGAATCACCATGAATAATAGCTTTCATTTGAGACCAAACTTGATTACATTACGAATTAAGTGCGGCTATACCTTTAAAACAATGTACCATATTTGGCAGGCATTTTTTTTAAAACTGACAACATTCAGGTCAAGTACCCAAAATGAAAAACATCACTAGACACATATTTAATGATAATTGAAAAGAAACTCTCTTTATGCAAATTTCCAACAGGACATGGGCCTGCCCCTAGGCTAAAAGGTAATCATTAGAGTTCATCATTATCCTAAACAAACGTCTAAAGGCGTGATTTTTAAAGGGTTTTTCAAACAACATAATATGCTGCGTCGAAAGGTCCTTAGCAATAGTTTTCATAACACTGCCCGTAGACCACGGGTGGTCCATGACGGTATTCCAGGTGGTATGAAAATGAGCCTTAGGGAGAAAATAAATATTATTTGAAAGAACCAAAGAGTACACTTTTGACCGGCTAGGTCCTCTAGGTTAACCAAACTTTGGACCACAGGTAGTTCTACCTTTGAAATGTACTTAAGGAAAAGAGTCAAATAAAATGCTGTCTTTTACTACATTCAAACACTTGCACTTATATAATTTCTGGCATTGACAAGGGGACAGGAAAGCGGTATATTAAAGTGGCATGTGCATAAAACGCATATCAAGTAGTCCACTTTTGGAAAAAGCTTGAGAAACATTCTGCAAAGGCGTCAGACTTGTAATACACCGGTCTGATGACACGGAGTTCAGGACTAGAATCCTGATCGAGTATATTAAGAGATTTTTTTTACTAAATGGTTTTACCCTCTCCCTCCACACAAATAAGGGTACGTTTTCTCAATATTCAACCCTCCTCATTCCTAGCATATACACATAGGTAGATCATATGAGTATAGCTCAAATGGGAGTGAGATGCGTGACCAAAACTTATCTACTGCATCCCGTGGAATAAAGCCAGGATAGAATTAGCTTTTTAAAATTGTATCTGTGAAATATTCTCACTCACTTGGTCTCCGTTCAACCAATCATACATAGGCTCTGATATCCATAGCTCATATGATAATGTACTAGTAAATACGTTTATAATTATTTTTGTTTTGAAACATGAGACAAGTTCATTGGTCCAGTTTAAATTAGCTCAAAGCACGCCATGACACAAAGTTATCTATTTACAAAGGAGAAAATAAATGGTACGGAATTCCACAGGGAATTTCTCACTCTATTGTTTAAAAATTGAGATATTTACTCAAAACTCGTAATATATGTGAAACGAAACAATATACACTAGCCAACCCGAGAAAAAATTTGCACTATATTTATTTAAAACATTTTTTTATTCCCGGTTTTGAATTTTATAATTTTATTTTTAAAGAATTTATGTCCTCATTTGTATATTTGGCCCGAATAAAAATATAAATATCGGGTACACAAGGGACAACACTTCATATTAAAATTTCAACTTCTGGTTAAAATGTTTGACATTTTATTTGACTGTTGCACATCTTCATGTCATCGCATTGGTATTAAATTCCTCATTTATAAATTTTGACCAATAAAAAATGTAAATATTTAATATTGAGTCCAAATTGGAGATATATCATTGTTGTACAAACATTTTTTCTAAGAGGATTAAGGAAAAATAATATAAACTTTTTGAGAGACTTACTTATATTTAATTACTATGGCATTTGAGAATTATTGCGTTAAAACTTAAGTAGTATTTCTTTAAAACTAAAGCTCACAAAATCATATTAAAATATTTACCAAAATCTCAAAAGCTGTTGGTTTTGTAAAAATACTCGCTTTGTTTGTTGGGGGTTCCTGGAAGTGGGTAAATATTAATTTCAGTGAGTGAGTGAGTCAGCCATGTGGCTTTATAGTAGTGTAGTAATATGTCACATAAAAAAAGTTTTTAATTTTTAAATAGTACTACAATTTTGCAATGATAAGTTATTTAGTATCCCTAATAGTTGCGGAGATAGAGAAATTTCGGCTTCTGTAAAGTATCCTTAATTAATTTTCATAGGAAAATGAAAATAGCCACTTTATTTATAATCTTAATCAACTTCTAGATACGAATTTTAATCAAAATCGTTGAAGCCGATTTTGAGAAAATCGATTTTTTCTCTTTTCGCACTTTATTTAAACTATTCTAAATTTTAAGTTTAAACAGACACACAGACAGATGTATTGAAAAGACCACTTTTAGGGTTCGGGAGCTCATGAGAAGTCGACATCCATCAACATTTAAGGCTAGGTTTTTTTATCGTCGCAACTTGACCTTTTACGTTCGAAAAGTTAAAAAATATAAATATTTGCGTATTGCTTGAAAATTATTGGTTTTATAAAAATATTCTTCGAATGTAATATTTGTATTATAAATATTTCAACATATTTGTAATGATAATTAATTTCTTTTCTATAATAGTTTCAGAGATATGATGAAAAATGAGAACTTACGCTTCTTAAAGTCATTTTGCCAAAATATTGAGGGTAGCCATTTTGTTTGGAATATTTATAATTGTTTAGAAATTAAATTTAATCAAAATCATTATAGCGAATTTTGAGAAAATCGACTTTATCTCTTTTGCCCTTCATAAAATACCCTTAATTTTGGGGCTAGATATCCAATTCCAAAAAACCCTTGGGGCAACCCTGTGAAAAACCTAGATACCAAGTTTTGTCCCTCTTGGTAAAATAGTATACGCTCTAGATGGAGGTACATACAGTTAGACAGACAGATTGACAGAGATTCAGACGGAAATTCAAAAACAACTTTTTTGGATTTGGGAGGGCTATGAAACGTCGAGATTTATAATAATCTCTAGTTCAATTTTTTTTAAGATCACAATACTTTCTCTAGCTGTAAGATAATGAGAAAGTAAAATAAGTTCAGAAATTATCTGAGAACATAAATCTCGTCCAATTTTGTTTTTCCATATATTTGAATAATGTAAAATATTTTGGTTAGGCTGATCTTTAAATGGATCCATTTATTATTTATAGTGTAGAACACTCTTCAGATTAATTTTTAAAACAAAATTAAGGAGTAATTTAATAAATTTCAAATCAAAAAACATCTATTAGTAGAATAGGCATAATTTTGCAACTAAATCTTTAATCAAAACTTAACCATCAAGTATGACATAATAACATGTAAACAACCAGTTTTAGCTAGAGTCATCAAACCATTTCGGCTTTAAATTCAGTTATACATACATACATACATACATACATACATACATACATACATACATACATACATACATACATACATACATACATACATACATACATACATACATACATACATACATACATACATACATACA
>CABFWB010000507.1:131900-169695 GCA_902151455.1 Timema bartmani
ATACACACATACACACATACACACATACACACATACACACACATACACACACATATACACACATACATACATACACATATACACACATACATACATATACACATACACACATATACACATATACACATACACACATATACACATATACACATATACACATATACACATATACACATACATACACACACACATACATACTGAGAAACAAATAGACAGATAGATATATAGAGGCAGATATACATACAGACTTATAGACAAACATTCATGACTACAAATATAAATTTAGACAGAAAAATATACATAACGATAACAGAAACATAGTCATACATATAGACATACATGAGGAGAGACATACATACAGACAGATAAATTGTGGGACATTGGAAGGGAAAAACCAAAATCTAAATAGGATAATTTTTCACGATTATGTCTCCTGAGATATTCAACTTTCATTTCTAATTACTTACACAGAAAAACATAAGAATATTTAAAAGCTAAAATGTACATTTTTTTAAAAAGTACAGTTTATAAAGAAAATTTTAGGCTTACTTTATTGTATTATTGTGCTAAATAAATTCAAAATTTTTTCAATGATAATTCACGAAGCGTGTTTTGATCCATTTATTTCTCTTATAATTTGATCCTCGCTGTGTAGCTTATTCTAAGTAATTAAACTTAGTAAGCTTCAAAGCGACGAAATCTCCCTAACTCCCATAGACCAAGTTTTTTTTGTCTATATCCCCATCTAATTAACAATATATCTTTTACTTACTATATTTTCTTTTTAATTTGCATTCCTCCATAAAGATAAACGTGGATACAAGAATTTATTCGACATGAAAAGACCACGTCCTTCTTGAAAATATATTTTTGATAACAACTTGTCTAGACCCATAATATGACATTAAAATGATATTTTCATCTACCATTTTTAGTCACTTTAAACATGCGGCATGTTGTTAACCATTCCAATGAACTCTATAAAGTCAATCTATAGTAGTATACAATCATATCAATCCGTCACCATAGCTCAGTTGGTAGCGTGTCTGCCTCCTGAGCTAATGGTCTCAGGTTCGATTCCTGACATGGCCTAAATTTTATCATTGATGAAGATATGGATTTACCCTTTCCCATTGATACATTGACGGCCGGGGACTGGATTTTATGGCTGTCCATGTTTTAAGTTAGATTAAAAGGCATTTGAATCTACGACAGGCCTAGCAAGCCGGTATCGGAAAATATATGGCTTGTATAAAAAACTGACCTAGGCCATAGACTGGAAACATTATTGGATGTAAAAAATACGAATATATCTTTGTTTAAGTCATGTAAGCGAAGCGACTATGATCATTCACAAATGGGATAGTACTATTAATTTTTTATGTCCAATATTTGATATCCTTGGACATCCAGAGAAAATATGTATAAAATTGTCCAGGTCTTGTGTATTTAACATTCTTTTTTTACTTAATAAACTTTTACTTTACTTTCTTTCATTTATTTTTTCATTTGTTAAGTTTCCTATGTAAAATATAACAACACTTAATTCCTTGCTACTAAAGGTTACAGGTTGTTACTTCGCATTATATCGCAAGTGGAGTAATCATCTAAGCCACTTCCCCTTCAAGCAAGTTTATGATTGGATTTTCACCTCACTTAACATTGTATTTTGTTCTTGGAAATGTTTTGAAATATTAATTAAGCCTCGCTCTTCTATGAAACATAGCATTGTATTGTAATTAGAACATAATCCAGCTAACTGGCACAGTCGGACGTTGGTACAGTTCGGGCACGATGTCAGTTCTGCCACCCGTGTCAGTACCGTTTAACTATAAAAGATGGAGCGGTGGGGTTGGCCATTCCATTAGTATGCCAAAATCCAATCTGCGAGACCGGGTTAGATTCTCGAAAGAAATATATTGGCAATGCCTCCTGCAAGGGTTTCTTGAATCTAGCTACGGTCTTATTTTAGTATTTAGAGCTTTTTAAAAAAAATAAAAAAAGTTTTTAGGCCAAAATTTATAGCATTTTACTGTTTCATTATTTTTATTCTAAAGGTATTAATAATTTCTATGTAAAGTGACAACTTTAAAACAAATTATTAGACGTATGAATACGATAATATAGACATAGTATATTTTCCAGCTGTCAAATAACTCTCTTCATAGGAAAAATAACTATAGCAGATCTTATAGTTGTCAGATAAGTGCCTTCAGAGAAAAAAAAGGACTTTTGTAGCTCTTATAGTTGTCAGATAGTTCCCTTCATCGGATAATTATAATGTAATATTTTTAGAGCTGTTGGATAAGTCCTTTCATAGGAGAGTTAGACTGTAATATCTTTTAGAGCAGTCAGATAAGTCCTTTTATATTAGAGTTAGACTGTAATATCTTTTAGAGCTGTCAGATAAGTTCTTTATTAGGAGAGTTAGACTGTAATATATTTTATAGCTGTCAGATAAGTCCTTTCATAGGAGAGTCAGACTGTAATATATTTTATAGCTGTCAGATAAGTCCTTTCTTGGGAGAGTTAGACTTTAATATATTTTATAACTGTCAAATAAGTCCTTTCTTAGGAGAGTTAGACTGTAATATCTTTTAGAGCTGTCAGAAAAATCCTTTCATAAAAAAGTTAGACTGTAATATCTTTTACAGCTGTCAGAAAAGTCCTTTCATAAGAGAGTTAGGCTGTAATATCTTTTAGAGCTGTCAGATAAGTCCTTTCTTAGGAGAGTTACACTGTAATATCTTTTATAGCTGTCAGATAAGTCCTTTATTAGGAGAGTTAGACTTTAATATCTTTTAGTGCTGTCAGATAAGTCTCGGTCCATGACAATTTAACGATCAGCAAATTTAGTCTAGTATGTAGTACATGTTATTATTGGGTTTAAAGGTCATAAGTCCTTTTTCACAGCAGATCAATTTATTAATTGGAAAAATGTAGATTTCCCACTTTAATTTCTCTTACAAAAATAAAATATTGTAATGTTGAAAAAAGTTACACTCAAGTTTTTGATGAAATTTTACGATTTATTTTAACCCTAACCCGAAAATTTGATCTTAAAATTTTATCTGTCCACATTTCTGTCTTTCTGTCTGTCTCTCTGTCTCTCTGTCTGTCTATCTGTCTGTCCTGGACTACGGATACAAAACGGTTGAATGTATTTTGTTAAACTTAAAATTTATATTTTACGAAGCAATTCTTTGGGACTTTAATTTTATTTTGAAACTCGCCTTAATATTAAGGGTAGCTTACTCTCTTGTATCCATTCGACAAGCCATAGAATCTGCAAGACCATTTCAGTGGCCGCAGGGTCTGAGGCATCATTTTCACAATAAACAAGACTTCTGATAGAAGGGAGATCGTATTCAAATCCCAGTCGGGTGTACTGAGGATGATTTTTTATTTTTTCTGAATTGTTTTCCACTTTCCCTCCCCTTTAATGTGAGTAAATTTCCTCTAAATTCTACTTTACTCAATACTCATCCCTAACTCATTAGCGTAATTAGTTCATATGTGTATAACTTGAACAGGTACTAAGAGGTGGTGCAAAAAAAACATGTATAGCAAACTATTTGTTTTTTAATAATGCTTTTCTTTTAATAGTTTTTAATTTCTCACTATCTTACAGGTAGAGAAATTATTGTGATCGTCAAAAAAAAATCAAGCTCGAGGTTTTGATGAGTCTTGACATTTCATGACCCCTTAAATCTAAAAAATTGGTTTTTGAATTTCCATCTGTCCGTCTGTCAGTACGTCTGAGTAGAGACTAAACTATTTTACCAATTGCGCTAAAACTTGATATCTAGGGTTTTAATAGGATTGCCCCCAGGGGTTTTACCGTAAAATTTAGAGTAGCTTACTGAAGGGTAAAAAAAAGAGAAAAATCGATTTTTTCATAATCGGTTTTAACGATTTTGATAAAATTTTATTTCCAAGCATTGATCAATACTACAAACAAAATGGCTGCTCTTATTTTTTCAGAAAAAAACCTTTATGGGTTCCGATCTGACGCGTAAAATTCTAATTTGTTTTATCACATCTCTGAAACTATTTAAGATACTAAATAACTTATCATTGCAAAATTGTAGTACTATTAAAAATAAAAAATGTATTTGCAATATATCTTTATAATACCAATAATTTCTGATATATTAGCAAATAGCCTATATTAATACAATTTTTTGAGCTTAAGTTGTCCAAAAATATTACTTAAGTTTTAATGGAATAATTCTCTCATTCTATAGAGCACGTAGATAAGTAAGTGTCTTAAAATCTTTACGTTCTTTTTTCTTTAACCTCTTGGGAAAAATGTTTGAAATAAAAATGAGAATATCCATTTTGTTTATAACATTAATAAACGCCTATAAATTAAATTAAATCAAAATCATTAGAGCCGATTATGAGAAAATCGATTTTTTTCAACCTTTAGTAAACTACTCTCAATTTTAGGGCTAGACCAACACACAGACAAACGGCTTGAAAAAACTTTTTAGGGTTTAGGTTTCATGAAACGTTGACATCCATCAACTTCTTGGGTTAGCATTACGGTACCTAAGTGTTAGAAAATTTAAAAATATGCATATTTGCATATAGCTTGAAAACTATTGATTTTATAAAAATATATTTCAAGAAATTTTTTTTATTTTAAATATACCTACATATTTTCAATGATAATTAATTTAAAATATCAAAGACTTATGGAAATATGATAAATAATTAGAATTTACGCATCAGTATGGAACCCTTAAAGTAATTTTGACGAGAAATTGAGGGTAGCCATTTTGCTTAAAATATTAATCAAAGCTTTGAAATAAAATTTAATCAAAATCGTTGGAGCCGATTTTAATAAAATCGATTCTTTCTCTTTTCGCCCTATACTACCCTTAAGTTTAGGGTTAGATATCCAATTCTAAAATTATCTCGGGGCAACCCTATGAAAACCCTGGATACCAAGTCTTAGCGTAATCGGTAAAATGGTTTAGTCTTTAGCCCAAAGTACAGAGAGAGAGACAGATGGCATTGCGAAAACAACTTTTTCTCATTCGGGGGATCATGAAACGTCAAAATTCATCAAAATCTCGAGTTCAATATTTTTGACGTTCACCAAATTTCTCTACCTGTAAGGTAGGGAGAAAGTAAAATGTGGCGTAGAAGTTTCAACTTATTTTTTATTGTAAATGTGGTTATAGCAATTAAAGAGTACATCAACGTATTTTAAATTATAAACGTACATATCTTAATGGGAACTGACACTCCCATAGCTCACCAATACCTTAAATTACAGATAACTTGATTAAACGTAAATACATGAATTATAGACTCACGAGTCAACAGATATTACATAAGATTATCAAATTTATTATTTCCTTACTAAAAATTTGTCAGAGAAGTAAAATAAGGTTCTTTCTGATTTTAAATATTCATATTCCTTCACTTTAAATAGCATGATATTAACTTAAATAATTATTTTCGAATGCAAGTTTTGTGTTACGTCATTAGTTCTGTTTTATAATTGATAAACATCCTTTTGTGGTCCACTGTCTTGCTTCCATTAGTAAATATGTTCTTATACTAATCAATTATTTTACTTTTTTATTAATTTGTGCTCTTTTGACTATATAATCTTTACTTTTTTCATTTGAATTCAATTTGTGCTAATTTCTCAATTTTTTGTTCTAATTTTATTTAATTAGACCCTTTATAAATTGAAATCCATTCTATTTTAGTCACACATTTTTATTATAAGTTTAGTTACATATTTTGTTATTTCCATGCTTTTTATATTAATCTCTTACATTTTGGTTGGTAAACTTATTTTTCAACCCAACATTCCTTCTTCTTACTTGCCACATTTTATGATATTATTCATGTGTTTCTAAAATCATTTGTCCAGATTATATTTTAATGAGGAGCTATAGGACCAAACGCTATGGCTCTAGAAGCAAATAGCCAGGCTTTAGCATATTTTCGTAGTTTCCTTTCACAAGTACTGTTTTTACCACTTTGTTCTCCTTGTTACAAAATACAATGACCTGTTGAAAAGCCAGCATGACTACCAAATTATCGTCATATTCTGATTTCCCTTGGTATTCCACTAACAATGTTATTCTTTTAGAAATAAAGTTTTGTATGGAGTAGGTTTTATTAGAAACAGTTCTTTCTTAAGCTTTTAATTCGTTACGTTCAATAGCATCCTGGAACTGAAGAATATGCCTTATGAAAGGTTTTAACATATTTTTTTACGATTTGTGCAAGTGTGTTTCCTAAAGGAAAATGTTTACTTTTTTAACCATTCAGTAATTTTTATACGAAAGGTATTTTTCGGGAAACTACCCACAGTATATTTACACGAGGATATTTCTTTTTAAACAGTTGTTTATCGTTTTCAATTGTTAAACATTATGAGCTATCAATATAAATGTTTTGACTATCTGTTGTAACAAATTGATTACAATTAATTTTATACTATGTATACAACATACGAGTATTTGTATCTAATTAATTATGTAAGTGGATATGTTTATTTTATTACTGTGCTTATCACTTTATTCTTAAATTGCCAGTACAAATAAAATTTATTGTTACTAAAAGTTTTTCCATTTTTCCATACCATTGTTTACTCTATTTTTCTTGATTAATTCCAGTATCTAATTATATATATCTGTCTTAGCTCTAAGCTAAAGTAATTTAATTTTATGAATATGGCTGCTCATTTCATAATCAAAAGTAAACTTAATTTATTTGACCAATTTCTAACAAATTGTATTGGGTTATTGAATCCATCTAGACATTTTCATATTCCCTTAAAGCTATAATATATTATCAAATAATAACTTAGTCCCTTTCAAAAATTTAATGGTACTGTGCGCCGCACAGACTATCTTTCTCTTTAATCTTAAAATAAACACATTTAATAATAACTAGCAAGATTTGTGAAACAATAATATACACTGTTGCAGAATCACTCTATCATATAGGATATATGAAATAATTTACAATGTTACAGAAACATTGAATAAAAAGGATCATCTCTGTCCAAAAAAGAACATACAAATCTCTTTATTATATTTCAAAGCTCTCAATAAAAAAAATATTTTTGCTTATAGTTCAGAAAATATTTGTTTTATATATATATATATAAATTTAGCCTTTATAGTAGAACATTTTTTCAATGTTAGGTTATTTTGTATCTCAGATAATCGAGATATAATAGAAATTGAAAATGTTTGCTAATGCACAGTACTCTCAATATTATTCTCATTATGTAATGTTAAACAGTGTATAGGTGCAAAATTTAACCAGAATATTTAAGGTCGAGTTTGAGGAAATTTCTATTTTTTCTTTTTTTGCCCTTCAGTAAACTACCCTTAATTTTAGGGTTAGGTATCTGATTTCAAAAAATCCTAAAAGGAACCTTAAGAAAACCCTATATACAAAGATTCAACCCGAACGGTAAAACGGTTTTGGCTCTAGACTTAGATATAGGCAGTTAAATAGTTTAACAAACAGCATTGTAAAAACCACTTTTTAGTTTCAGAGGGTCAGGAAACTTGGACGTATATCGAAATATTGTGTTTGAAATTAGGACAATCAGAATACTTCTTTCTCCACGGGGTCGAGACAAAGTCAAATGATAATCACACTACACCAAAGAACATAGATCAAGTAAACAACAAACTTTTCAAATCATAGTCCATCAAAGAGATTAAAAATCAATTTCATTTTCAGACTTAAATAAAATGTTTACATATATATGTAAACGATTTGTGCAAGTTTATAATAGCTCATCACTCATAAATTAATTATTTTATAGAAATTGATTTAAAACAAAGGCCTTTTATATTTATAAGTACTACATATATATAATAATAAGTTATTTTGTATCTCAAATAGTTACAGAGATATAATTAAAATAGGAAACCTCTATTTATGTACGAGTATATCATCCTCAAGTAATTTTCTTGGAAAAATGAAAATTTAATTTAATTTATAGTGTTAAATGGTGTCTAGATAAAATTAATTAATCAAAATCGTTAGAGTGTATTTTGAGACAAAATATAATCTTTCTCCTTTTTGAGCAACCAGGAAGTTCAGGTCCAGACGATCTCTCTTCAAGATTACTATGGGCAGGGGCTTCGTAGATCGTTGACACACGATGACCCTCGAGCAGCGTCGATGTCGATCGAGCTGTCCACACATCCTCTGTCGAATCGATCCCCAAATCAAGCCGAACATCCCTATTTAAAATATTGTGCTATTTGGGCCAATAGCTGATTTGGATCTTTCTCCTTGGATGTGAATTCCGTAATCTACGGTTTTGAGTGGTAGCTGACAAATACCGTGATGTGGTCGAAATTAAGTTCATTTAATGATTGAAGTTCTTCAGGATGTTGGTAGATATCGGTGAGGATTAGGTCGACCATTTCCGATAGGTGCCTGTTATATGATTCAAATTTTATTATTATTATTATTATATATTATTAGTACCGCGTATTGCTACCCTTACGGATTATACGCACTTATGCTTATGTGCAATGGTAGGGTGATTGCGAGATGAAATGGAGGACCTACAGTTTAACGTGGAATCCGAACCACGGTGGAAACTTGGCATTCCACACATTCACATGCTGTGACTAATACACGTCTTGTCAGAGGTGAAGGAAGGAGCCAAATTTTCATGTGTGTAGATCACAGTACTAGATTTAGTACTAGTTTTACTAGATCTACATTCTCTATTAAAACACAACACAACATGAGCGGTTGTTTGACTCTCAATCACATTGGACTTCTCCAACGTGCTACCCAATTACATCTTACGCATCCCTTCGCGCAACGGTTACACTTGTTCTAGGGGGCCACGCTATCTAAACGCCGGTGAATACTGGTCGTCCATTAGAAGACTCGTCTGTGACCGGGCACACTTGAAGCAAGTGGGCTACGGGTGACATCATCTCACTCAGCAGGCGAGGTGAAATAGACGTAGGCCATTCCATTCCACTTTTAAATTACAGTACAGGGCTTATGGAGTGCGCACTTGCCAGATATTATCTGCTTGAGACTTTGACCATTTTAATATTAGAAACTTATCAAGGTATAAAAAGTGTACAGTATACACTTTATGGTAATACATTTGATGTTCGGTCTATGTATATAGTTGTGTAATACTATTATGTTAAGCCAACTTTAAATAGACACTACACATACTCACCTGCGATTAGTAAATTAGGGCTTTATTCTGTCATTTCAAACTGAAGATGGTCCATACAAATCAGCTAAAATCTTTTCCCCCTTCTATATCAATGTAAATGTATGTACAATTTCTTAAACAATTTTATAACTTATCTATACATTGTAAGATTGATTATAATATAATAGGTCATTGGTAACCTCAGCTTTATGTTTGATAACAATTTCGATTAAATCACCAAACAACATGTAGGTCTTCACTTACTGTAAATAATAGCTGAAACTCAACGCAAATAGTTCAAGACTGATAGACAAATTTATTTTTTCCTTAGGTATGTGTGTTTTGCCTTTTCAAGAGGTTATAAGTTCACATTTATGACTGTTATCCTACATTTAATGGTATAAATAAATTGTCGTTGAATCTATAATATATTAAAAAATATTTAACATTACAAATTATTGAACTAAACAAACAAAATAAGTACGTATGGCGATTTTTATTACTTACTAACTTAATGGAATTAGGAACTCGAAAGTTATTTGCCGCACTTACAAAATACGTCACCTTTATATAAGTTGAGCTAGTTCTATCCAGTCAACCTCATTACGCCCTATCTCTATCAGGTTCATTTTAATGTTATCCACTAATCTGGATCTAGGTCTTTTCAATGGGCTCCTTCCAATGGGATTTCCAGTCATTAACCTGAACAGGTTTCTATAATCTCCTGGCTGCATTGTACAATTTAATGTCAACCCTTCCCTGCTCTCTTGCATTGCCATAATATCATACTATAAGGCTAGATTAAAGTGTAATGGAGAAAGTGCATCTATTTGTTTCAACCCATTATGTATTTCGAAAATATCTGATAACTGACATCATAACCGTACCCTGCTACTCCTATCAGTCAAACATAAACCAAATAGCTTTACAAGTTTTTTGGGTATCACAAACTTAGCTAAAATATTAAACACATTATAATACCTTCCTTCCATTCCTCATGGTGCCATACCGAACAAAGCCATTTATGAATTTCTATTACTAGCTTTTCACCATCTCCCTTTATTAATTATGTTGAGATTGGATCCATACCTGGAGATACATGGTTCTTTACCTTCCTAATAGCTTCTTTGACCGCACTTATATTTGGTTCTGAGACTAGTGGTTCAGCATAATATAATGGTTTCCGTACGAATGTAATAATGATTAAACGTTGTAAGTATATACATTACTATCATTTTTTGTGTGGATGGGATTGACTGACATAACTTCAGATCTCAGCGTCACAACTATTGTACAGTGCTGTACTACTCACGAACGGGTGGTGTGTGTATTGAGATAAAAACTAAGAACTTTTACTGAATAGTGAAACGGACCACAGCCTTAACGACCGTCTGGCTTCAGGACGACATAAGAAAGTTTTTCGCTAAGAATAACTGGCCTTAGGACGATAAAAGCAAGTTCTTTGCAAGGAATAGCTAGCCTCAGGATGACATAAGCAAGTTCTTCGAGAGGAATAGCTGGCCCCAGGGTGACATTAGCAAATACTTAGCGAGGAATAACTGGCCTCAGGGCGACATAAGTAGGTTATTCCTGAGAAATAGCTAGCCTCAGGGCGACATAAGCAAGGTCTTCCTGAGGAATAACTAGCCTCAGGGCAACGCAAGATTCCCGCCAAGAATAGAGGTAGCGATCTTGAATGTTTTATCATTCCATAACGGTAGATGGATAGCTCTCACTCTGGATATGGATAGGTTGTAATAAGGTAGACCTGATAGAAAAAGATGGCGTACTTTTGTACGTGTGACGATGAACTTTAAAGATCCTTATTACATAGTTAAGTAAGTAATTAATTAATCAGCAATATGCACGTGGGAAAAGGCGTCGATTTAAACTGGTCTGGTTTGCCAGTTACAAGAGGCTGGGGAAATGATTTCTCACTTCATTGTGGGTATGTTACCTCCAACATATAATATACCTTCTTCAGTCGCACTTATTAGTGTAAATAGGTGGATATTCTGGTCAAGTATTAGAATGTAGTACACGTAAAATGAAATAACGTTTAGTTATTGAATAATAAATACAATTTATCTGCACTTTTTAAATATTTTAAATAAGACAAAGAAATTAATTTTAGTTTCAAATAGATATAATAATAATAATAATAATAATAATAATAATAATAATAATAATAATTTGCATTATTTGTTTTCATGTTGAAGTACAAACATCTCTTATTTGATTTATTTAATAAGGTTTGCAATTGTATTAATTAACGATTATGAAACTCGTGCTTGAAAATTCGAAAACACATATTTTATTCAGTGTTTCATGAAACATCTCTATTTCAATATAAAAAATATGTTTTAAAACTTTCCTATGTTTGAGAGAATGCCCAAAGCTTTTCCTTTTAAATCTGTAAAAAAAAAAGAAGGAAATATCTGGTCGAATGGGTCGAGTATCAAAGCACATCTATTTTCAAAGAGCTCCTATCCCACTCACTCAATACTCAGTATAGTCTGTTTCTAAATAAAACGAGATTTTCGAGTTAACGTTTGAACCAAGTATTTTTTTGTCACCGCATTATTATTACTATTTCAGGCTATACACATATATGATAAATTACTTTATTGGGATATGGATAAGAAAAAGAATTGTAGAGGTAATTTACCAGCACTTGAATGGAAGGAACGTGGGAAACGATTTAAAAAATAACATAGTAGACTCAACCGGAAAATAAATCCACATCTCCTCGTCATCAGCAGGCCTATCTAAAGCGAGAGTGACGCCTTAGACCAAGAGTGACGCCTTAGACCATTCGATCACTGAAGTATAAGTCTATTATCGTGTATTCTAACAGTAATTAGCTATATGGATAGCTAATAGAAAATAGACCCATGTGAGCTCAGTGAAAGTATAAATGAACTATATCATTATTTAATGAAGTTAAGGATACAAATCCTTATGAATAAATGCATCAAAGTATACATTATGATGAGCTATCTTACTCTGAATCGTTTGATGAATGAATGTTTTATTAAATGAAAGGATGTCATTTATTTTCAATATGTAAATTCTTTGAGGCATGCGTTTCTTTTAAATTAAAGTTGTGTTTTTTCACATAAATACTTGACTTCCAAAGCAATTAAACCTGTACCTTCCATTAGAGCATTAAGATTTGGGTTATCAATGAGTGACTTTATTTCACAGACATACTTATCAAGTGCCATAAGTAGATGGGCTGACACCTTAAAACAGGCTCTAATTGGTCACATGACCACGCCCTCTCACTCTTAGACTGGCTGTTGGCACAGGGTCATGGATTTCCCTCCTCCCCTTCACCCTTATCCACCCCCACTCCTGACCACCTTTCATCTGTTTGTATGTATTCCAAACTATTCCAAACTTGATCGTTGGTGTCCAAACTTGATTTTTCCTGTCTCATTGGTTTTTTATGTATGCCCATTTGTTTTTTATGTGTGCCCATTGGTTTTATATATGTATCATTGGATCGTAAGTCTGGGTAGGGTTGGGACTGGCGTTGGAGCTTATTTGTGGGAATTTTTTATTTATTGGTAGGGTAACGTGCAGTCCATAGAGTCGGTTGCTCCTCCCTAGACTTGTTGGCATCGCGGCCGAGGGAGGGAATGTGAAGCACGAACCTCTTTCGATGGCCGTTTAGCGTAGAGTTTGAACAGCCAGCAACGGTTAGCAGTCGTAAGATCCCCCCTTTCACTTTACCCCTCCCTTCGTGATACCCCTCTTCGTGAGCTCAGTGGGGGGGGTCAGCTTCCTCGTGGTGGAAATATTTGATGTAAAAACAACCATTAGCGGGAGTTGTCAACGTTAAACTTGTTATAAATGTTGAAAGCGGCTTGTAATGTCCCTAATGAAGAGTCATTAACATACCCCACCTCAAGCCCTCTTGACGCATCGGGTCTTTGCCCTCTGAAGGCCCTGGCCCAGATGTGCTTTTTAATTCCCATTCCTGGGCCGATTTTTCGGAAACAATTCTTATTAAAGTACCTTGTCGTGTTTCAGCGTTCGCCATATACCGTAACATATATTTATACCTTGATATCCTTGCCTTAATGAGAGGCAGAATAATAAAATTAGTGGTTGTACAGGGATGTATCGCGCTGGGTTGAATGTGAAAACATATAGGTAGTTTAAGAATATAATAGTCAAAGCTATTATTATGCTTTTAGTGATGATTACTCCAGATAGATATCATTGACCCCTAGACATGGGAATAAAACCCGGGACCTTTAGCTTAGTACGCCAACGCTCTAACCAACGAGCTCTCCAGGAATCAATCGTCTCGTGCCCGGGGTCATTTTTCACCCATATTTTAAGGCAGAGTCTATAATGCTTATGCATTAATTGTCACTTTGCAAATAAAATTAATCTTTTTTTGGGTCAAGATTGTTGAATGATATCTAGGTTGGAAATAATATGTAATAGACAGTTAAGGAAAATACAAATAATACAATTTTTGTGTATAATTAAATGTCACGGTGTGGGGTAGCGAGGGGAATCCAGGGGTCATTGCAAACCGTCTTTTATATATGTTAAAAGGGTCATACCTCCAGGGATTTGAAGACCTACATTGGTCACCGGCAGAGTTTGACGGTGGTGTGTGACCAGCCGAATTGTGTACCAGCATTTGCTCGTGTTTCAAATGTGAAGTAATTAGCATTTGTCGTCCTATCAACCCAATTAGGGATTTGAAACCCCTCCTACCTCCTTACGTCACAGGGCGAGATGTGTACCCACATTTGCGCGTCATTGACACCTGAACTTAGGAATCAAACCCTCCAACACCATTTGGATATCTGTGCCCAAATGAGAAACAGAATAATACAATTAGTGATAGTAGTGATGTACCATTTTTGCGCAGGATTAAAATGTGAAAACATATAGGTAGTTTAAGAATAAAATAGCCAAAGCTATTATTTATTCTTTTAATGAAGATTACTCCAAATATATAGCATTGACACCTAGACACCAGAATACAACCCGAGATATTTGGCTCAACAACAAATAATAATACTGCAAAATATAGGGTTCTGTCTGTACAGGGATGTACCATCATTTGCGCTGGGGTTTTGTGAAAAGAAGTCTACCCACCAAGATGTAAATTAAAACATATATGTAGTTTCAAATTGCCAAATCTATTATTTATGCTTTTAGTGATGATTACTATAGCTAGATATCATTGACAAATGGATATGGAAATCGAACCCGGGACCTTAGGCACAACAACAAATAACTATCCCCAAAATATAGGGTTTGTATTTATAAAAGTAATTACCATTTGTCGACCTATTAACCCTATTAGGGATTTGAATTGCCTCCTACCTCCTTACGTCAAAGGGCAAAATATGTACCCGAATTTGTGTGGTTTGTAAAATAAACACGACCATGGAGGGGTGGATAGCGGTCCATCATGGCATATTGGGCCCAACAGCCAGCAGAGGGTCTAACACTTCCGTATTCGCTGAACGTATGAGCAAGAATGACAAGTAATGGTAAGGCCAAGCTGCTTTACATAAATCGGGAAATCACCAATGAGGTAGCAATATTATTGACTAAAAAGAAGCTGGCACCCTTACATGTGGCACACCCCGTTGTAGCGACTCTAAATAGACCTTGAAATCATTACATTCGTTCATTATAATTAATAATTGCGGTGGATAAACATCGAATTGAGTTTCGACAAGCTGGGAATTTGGATAAAGTCAGGTATGTTTTAAGGCGTTTCGTATGTTTTAATGGTAACTATTTTACCTATTACTTCTTTGGTGTACAGAGGTATTAGTTCTTTTGATAGACAGTCAAGAAGACGCACTACCGGCGCCTGCAGCAAGCGATAGCCCGGATCATTTAGCGCTTTTTGGCGAGGAAGGAATTTGCCTGGCGGATAGCGACTGGTCCATGGGTAATTAGCGTCCTGCTATAGATTTAGAGAATTGGCAGTGTTTTTGTTCCCACGATAGTAATTCAAATATATTTATTTATTTCAGATTACTGGGATCTATACGGGCTAGATGCCGGCCTGAGGGACCCCGAAGTTCCCGTAGTGAATTTATCAGTTTGTATGCGGGCGCTGCCCCTTGAAAGCAGTGAAACGGAGATGGGCCCTGTATCGGACAAGCTCCTAAAATCGGTTGGTCCTCTCCCCCCTGCAGCAGGCTTCACATCGCTGGCAGGCTTCACTGATCAGGACCCTACCGTTGCCTTCGGAATTTCTATCAACTGTATTCCTTATGTTTGGGGTGAATTGGACAGGATAGACCAGCTGATATGTAAATTTGCCATTCTTTAATTACTAAAGAACATATTTTAAAATTGTATTAAAAAGGTACCCTCTACATGTAACAATACTATAGCCACTAGCTTGGAAATAGACAGCTTACTACGCAAGGCTTATTTCCGTACTTTCTTCCCTCAAACCACCGTTGTTTCTCAGGCATACCAAAACCTTTTGTCAGCTGACCGTTTCAAGTTTAACCAAAAAGCATATTAGTTCTTATATTCATAGTATTATCATTACAAACATTCAAATCCAAAAAAAGAGTGAGAAAATTATAGTTGTCATCTTAGCCACTTATTAAATTTACGTATGCAATGTGCTGGATCAAATTTTTAGAAGATATTCAGCAGCCACCACCTTAACTCATTCGATAGCATGTCTGTATACTAAGCTATTGTTCCCGAGTTCGATTCCCGACACAGTTAAAAATGTTGGTCTGATAAATTAACAGCCAGTGGATGGGTTTGTGGATGGCCTAATCTCTTAAGTTATTCGCATTTATGAATAAAAAGTTCTGACCATTAAAAATTACTTTCTAACATCAATATCTATTTGTACCAATTTGTGTTGACAGGTTTTCCCCAATACCTTATTTAAGGCTAGATTTCTTGAATGATTAGCGTGGTTTCGATAAATCTGGTTACTTATCGGGATAACAGATGGCGCTGGAAGTCAATTTAGAGCCGAAAAAACTGTGCTCTGCTGAGTAATTATATGGTTTAAAAACTGGAATAATGTAGATCTAGTCTTTTAATGTGTTTTAAGTATACAGATATTTCTTACAGGCATTCAAATATATACCGGCATAATAATTAATTAACATGATAAATTATATGGTTGCTTTAGACGATTATTAAAAAGAAGAGACAAGACCCTATATATTTGCACCTGATAATTTGTTTGTTTGTTTAGCCAAGGGTCCCGAGTTCGATTCCAGGGAGGGGTGAAAATATAGGTTTAAGCTTTCATAGTGATATATTTACTGCCCTGGACTGTATTTGTGTACATGTACTAGGGTTCAAGTATATTTATTACACACACTTTGCGAGTGTTGCTATCAGCTAAATCAATTATGTTTAGAAAAAATTGGAACAACATTATATTAATACCAAAAGTACTTTGAAATTTAAAAGTATTATATATTTTGTGGTAACATTTTAAAGAGAAAAAACACTCGTAAATTTTGCAGAAAATAAAATAAATAATTAAAAAATATTATTGGAACAATTATATTTCAAGTGTTTACTTTGAATTTAGTTTTACACGTGTTTGAATGTATGATTTTGGGTTTAAGTTCAAATGGATGGTGAAAATGTCGGCTCCATCCTCCCACCTTCAAGCCGGGTGAAATGTGTGGTCCCGGATAACACACCCACAGCCCCTATCCACCTGGCGGGAGCTGTGACACTATTAGGACAAGGAGACAGTGCTACGCCACCTTCGGCCATGGGCCCCCTTCACACAGCTCTAGTAGCACCACCTACGATACAGGGATACGGTGTTCAAGCCCAAGCTGCGGCGAGAGAGATGGGGTCCACGGTCCTCTTTCAAACGTGGTGGCGGTGGCAGGACCATATTTGACACCACAGCCGAGAATTAGTTGTCCGGTAAATCAGGTTGGGTCGTCGAAGCGATCAAAGATCATGGATGGCCAAGACGTTTGTACCAGTAAAGCAAGCCGGTGAAGCCGCTCGCCCTCACCAGTATTTTCAACACTTTGTTTCTGTTGAACCAAGTTGATGCCAAGCGAATCATCGTTGGCATGAGTGGCGAGAACAACTGTACGCCTTATGTCCAACTAGAAAAATGTGAAGGCAACTGTGCGGGGTTTAACCGTACAGAGTGGCAAGAACTGGGCAGATATAAGTAAGTCATATCAAAGTATTTCAGCAACACGCAGCCTCCTCAGAAGATTAGTCTGACTAATCATGAAATCTTTCTGAGACGCATATGCGATGACGTATGGTCGTCATCAGCGAGAAAATAGACGCCGGACTCAAATGGGTCTCCTATCTAGCACCTAGCTGGGCGCGTCTTTGTGATGTGTGGGACCTCATCGACGTCACCGTTGATCGACGGGATATGTGGTAGACACCTGTCGCACGATATTGCAACGATTTGATCAACACATTCGTCGTGGATGTATGCGACACGCTAACAGAATCAGTGGATGTCATTGACCTTGAACAGCCTACGGTGGAAACGCACATCAGAAACCTGGATCTTATCAGTGCTACCTACTATACACGTCAGGTCATCGGTTTGTACTATTACATGCTGGATTGTGAACTAAAAACAATTTTACCAACACATCTAAGAGACACTGTAGAAAAACCTATGAACGAATATCTGCGTCATTCCTGTAAAAGTGTATAGTAAATATTATGTATGTCTGTGAAACATTTAATGTATAATACATATTATGTATGTCTGTGAAACATTTAGTGTATAGTACATATTATGTATGTCTGTGATACCTTTAATTTATAATAAATATTATGTATGTCTGTGAAACCTTTAATTAATAATAAATAAATGATTGTAATATCATGTTTTATTCATGCAAAGTCTGTTTGCCCCTTTCACGTAGTGTATCCAGATACGAGTATTGACTTGTAGAGCCGGCAAACTGGCACAAAGCATGAACAGGATCAACGACATCTTGTACTAGCTCACTGTTTCAAGACCCTGATTTATTCCTGTCTCAACTTGTCTTGTTGAGCCGACAAACTGGCGCCAGGTATGAGTCATCAGGGAAAAACCATTGCAACATTATTCAAGGCTAAGATCTATTCTTGCCTCGACTTGTCTTGTCGAGCCGCCAAACTGGCAATGGGGTTGCGATGACGTCATCGGGAGAACCAATTGCCTGCCGGGGGAGGGTTGTGACATCATTCAAGGTCTTGATATATTCTTGTCCTGACTTTTCTTTTTGCGATGACATCACCGGGAAAACCCATTACCACATAGATGGGGGCAGGAATAGGGTTGTGACACCGAAATAGATTCAGTGTCTTTCGGTAATTGTTCACACTATACGGTAAGCGGCTGGCCAGAGAGGATGCTCCCACGCTCACTATAGATGCCTGGGACGTCGCGTAAGGAGTGCCCGACGCCATGGACTCTATGTTTTCCCTACCAATAAATAAAATAAGCTCCCATACCAATAAACTCCAACGCCCTTCCCAATTCTACCCAGACAAAAAACCAATGAGCACACATAAAAACCAATGAGCACACATAAAAAAGCAATCAGCACACATAAATAACCAATGGGGACAGGTACAAACAAGTTTGGACAGGAATCAGCATGTTTGGAACAGATAAAAACCCTGTAAAGGGGGAAGAGGAAGGGGGAGGCGTCAGAAGAGGAAGAAAGCCAACAGCTAGTCAAAGAGCGAGGGGGAGTGGTCACTTGACTAGCTCCAAGCCAATCAGAGCCTGTTTTAAGGTGTCACCCCATCTACTGACATATGTTTCAACATTGGTAAGTGGTTGATTCCAAAATGGACTTTATTGAAAAAAAAACAAATATTTTCCGTAAGTCTTTGAGTTGGCTTGGATGCTCGACGTGTCTGGCGTGGCGTCTGTGTTGATGATTCCACGCAGGATTGGGCTTCATTTTTAATTATAATTTCCTGGATACAGGACTGTGACCGTTGAACTGCACAGTTTAGATTTTTCATGTTGTACCTAAGTGTACATTGTTTATGACAGCGTGCCCTGTGTCTTTCAATGGTAGGCTGTATTACTCCTCATCCATCAAAATATTAAATCTTTACATAACTGAGTAACATTCCAAATTCGTTAAATTTTACTAAGTTTTATGATAGTGTCTTGTATCCCGCATTCCGTTGGTTTTGATCATGATGTTCAGCTGGACAGATGAGTTGACCATGTTGTTGGCACAAAGAGCACTTATTCCAATCGAACACTGGAGGAACTACTAATGGGGAGGCAAGTCTAAGTTTCTTCGGCATCTCAAAAGTTTACCTGAAACAAACAAATAAATAAAAACATTTGTTCCGTGCGTGTAAATGGAACTTCACATCATTTTGTTTAAAAAAATTACAGAATAGAATAAAATAGCTTTCATTATTTAAAAACATCTTTTAAATAGTGATCCTTCAAAAAATTTAAAAAATCAAAAACAAATATATTACATTTCAATTTTTTCAGTCAAAGTATTTAAAATACATGTTTTTAAAATGGTTTCATTAATTTTTTCAAAAAAGAAAAAAATTAAAAACGACACCTCACCTGCTTATGTACGCTTATTTTAAGATTTAGTCCACCATTTTGAAAAATGACCACCATATTGAATACAAATTGATTTTTTTTAGTCCCTATCCAAAATGGCTTGCGTGAACATAGCATAAAGGTGTGCAATGAGGAACCTTCTTATCATAAATTGCCGGATATTTGTGTTTTTTATGTGGATAGACCCAGCTATAATAGCCCAATAGAGCTGGTTTAAGATTAGATGTGTAAATTTATAATTTGTCCCAAAAGTACGCTTTTCAAATAATATTTAGTACTATCATTTATTATCCCGTTGGTGAAATTATGATAAGAGGGAAAAGTTAGGCTAGTTGTTGATAAAGTATGAAAGAGGAGTGGGGGGCGAATCGCCGTCATTTATTAGGTAAAGTAAAAGGACCCTCTGGTGCACCCCTGTTTTAAGGCGTCACTCTTCAAATATACTAGACTGCCAATGACAGATAGATCAGGATTCTAATCCAGTTCATATGTACTAAGGGCGATTTTCATTTAATGCTTTTCTACTCTTCCTCCACGCAAATGTGAGATCACATCTTCTAAATTAATTCTTAATAATTTTTACACATTATCGTAGTAAGTAAATATGTGGATAACCTGAACAGTTATGAACTATTCTGTCAACATTTAACCTAAAAAAAGTGAGGTCTTTAATTATTTGTGTCTGTTAAGACCAGGGCTACTACACTGGAAAGGTTTAGTAATATAATTTGTTCAAACTTGATATTTAAATTATAAATGGTCATTATTCATAGTTAATCTATGATTTTAATTCTTGCTCTAAGAAACAAGTCAAGATCACTATAAACTGATTTAAAAAAAATAATTAATAAGTGTTTTGAGATGTAAAACTAGGAGCTGTTTTACATAATTGTATATTTCTAGTTGAAAAACCTATTTAAAAATAGTTTTCAAATGACTGTAAATTGAAATGTTTGTATTTATCAACGATTTTGTTCAGATGTATATCTGGCGAGTGCTTTAACAGAAATTCACCGCTTTATAGTATACGTTGTTTCAGGAAAAGATAGTTTATGGGTAACTTGTTGATGAACCATATTTTTTAAATTTTGTTTCAAATTGTAATATAAATTTTTTTGGAAAAGTACAGTTGTATCGTACTGTTTATTAATTTCTCACGATCCCTCGAGAGGGAGTATTGTGATCGTCAAAAATATCTAGCTCGATATTTTGATGGGTGGACGTTTTATGACACCCTGAAACCTAAAAAGGGTTTTTGCAATGACGTTTGTCTGTGTATCTTTACCTCAGGCTATATTAAAACCATTCGATTGGGACATAACTTGGTATAAAGTGTTATTATAAGGTTTTCATAAGAAATATGTTGAGCTATATACCCAACATTAGAATTAAGGGTAACTTACTTATGGTCAAAAAGGGAAAATTCTGTTTTTTGGGTCTAATTAAAATTACTATTTAAACACTGTTTTGACTTAAAAACAAGTTGACACATCTTATTTTACTGGGAAAATGATTTATATATGCGGTTACTTTAAATTTGATCACATCTCCGTAACTATTTGAGACACGAAATAACTTTTCATTCAAAAGTTGTAAGATTATTATAAATATTTGAATTCATTTACGCTGATATTATGTTGATGATATCAAAGTTATATGAAATACTTTACAAACACAGAAGAGGGGATATCAAACAGTCATGACAGTTACCAAATTATATATATATATATAGTCGTGAGTCATGAACTTTTTAGGAATTAATGTCAAGGATATATTATATAACAACAATGTCTTTGAGTTTAATTTAACTACTATAAAAATGTTCATTTACCAGTAGTCAGAAATAAATTTACGACACACAATAGATTTTGAATACAAAATATATCTTAAATCTTCTATTAATAAAATGAAGAATGTATCTTTCGGTCCGGTATGAGTGTTGTGCGATATTTATCTTAAGCAGTGGTCTGAAGTTAAAAAAATCAATAGCTCCTGTACAAGAATATACACACCTCTCACTTGTAATTTGGAAATTTTGTTAGAATTTTTGTAATTAATTAAAAATTGGAAAAATGAGGAAATATTAACGCCACGAGAAAGCTTTACTACAACATTTAATACAGTTGTGCAATGCGGGCTATGGTAGGTAGCCACTGTGAAAAAAACATGGAAGCTGGTATTTTAAAAATAAAATTTTTCCCTTTTTTCTTTCCCTTTTTAACTTAAAAATATTAAATTTACCACTACATATTTTTACCCTTTACGCCCTATTTGCACTTTTTACACCATCATAACCTTTTACTAAAAAATATTTACCTGCAACTAAGGTGGGAAATTAATGTAAAGAGGTGTAAAAAATCCCAAAAGTCTCCAAATGGTATAAATGGTAGATAATAAAAGGGCAATAAGACAAAAAGGGCCAAAATTGCGATAGTAAACATAAAGAAACAAAATTTCAAAAAATTCTAAAGGGAAAAAGAGGAACGTTTGAACAAAAATGTAAAAATAGCAAAAAGGTTAAAAGTGGTAAAAAGAGCAAAAAGTAAATCATAAAAATATAAAAAGTTCATAAAGGTTAAAAGGGGTAAGTGAATAAAAGTGGGGAAAGGATTTTAAAACCGCAAAAGGGGTAAAAAGGGCAAAAAGGGTATAAAAATAGTAAGTATTTTAATGGGGTCAAAAACATAAATGGGGTGGAAAGGGTAAAGAGAGTAAATAGGGTAAAAAGGTAGAAATAGTAAAAGCAGTAAGAAAGTAAAAGTTGTGGAAAGGGTAATTAAGGCAGTAAGGTAAAAAGGGCTAAGAGTGTATTAATTTAGAGTAAAGAGGGTGAATGTTAAAATAATATAATAAGTCAAAAAAGACAAAATTGCATTATTAGTTAAAGCGGCTTGAATGTGTTAAAATATTTATGTGATTGGATTTAATTACAACCCTTTAATAAACATTTATTTATGCTGTGACAAACTTAATTCTTTTATATTGGCACCAAAAGGAAAGAGTTCAAAGTATTGTGTGTAGATAAGTGACTATTTGATATTCAAGAGAAATGTCAGGTTTTAAAAAATTTTCAAATTATATCTCTATTTTGACATTATGATTTTGTCAGACTAATTTTATTTTTGGTTCAAAATCCTAATCAACAAAGTATAAATATCTAAATATATTTTAAGCTTTGGTTTCAATTCTCTGTAGTTTATTCTATTGAATAAAAATAACAAGCTATTTAATATATTCCTGGTGCGAAGAATGGATACACCATTTTGTACACAGTAAACAAATTAAGACAAGTAAAATAACATAATCCATGGTATGTAAATATGTATCACAAAAAATATTACATTATTTTTGGCAGGGATGCTTTCTAAATATTTGGTGGCCTGTTTTTAGTCAACATTAAATATGTTCAAAATAATTTTACTTACGTATGGATTAAGTTCAAATGTACTATTTATAATTAATTAATGAATTATTATTATAATTATTTGAGGTATTTAACGTGAACCTTATTAAGCGACTAATTATATAGACGTTTTATGAACTATCTTATATCTAGGGCATACACAACATTTAACACCCAAACATTAATTAACATTGTAAAGGGCTAAACTACAATAATTTCACAAATAAAAACAAAAGAGACGATGCTGGAGATTGAACCTGGGACACATACATCCATGTTAAAAAAATGCTTCCAGCTGAGCTAAGGCAGTAGAATGGTTTTTTTTGTAAGTAGACCAAATTGTTAACACTACACGGCTCTAAGTCTGAATGTTCTACTCGGCCTTACACACTGGTGGTCTGACAGTCCGACACTCCCGTTAGAATCATATGAATGTTCTACTTGGTCTTACACACTGGTGGTCTGACAGTCCGACACTCCCGTTAGAATCAAATGAATGTTCTACTTGGTCTTACACACTGGTGGTCTGACAGTCCGACACTCCCGTTAGAATCAAATGAATGTTCTACTTGGTCTTACACACTGGTGGTCTGACAGTCCGACACTCCCGTTAGAATCAAATGAATGTTCTACTTGGTCTTACACACTGGTGGTCTGACAGTCCGACACTCCCGTTAGAATCAAATGAATGTTCTACTTGGTCTTACACACTGGTGGTCTGACAGTCCGACACTCCCGTTAGAATCAAATGAATGTTCTACTTGGTCTTACACACTGGTGGTCTGACAGTCCGACACTCCCGTTAGAATCAAATGAATGTTCTACTTGGTCTTACACACTGGTGGTCTGACAGTCCGACACTCCCGTTAGAATCAAATGAATGTTCTACTTGGTCTTACACACTGGTGGTCTGACAGTCCGACACTCCCGTTAGAATCAAATGAATGTTCTACTTGGTCTTACACACTGGTGGTCTGACAGTCCGACACTCCCGTTAGAATCAAATGAATGTTCTACTTGGTCTTACACACTGGTGGTCTGACAGTCCGACACTCCCGTTAGAATCAAATGAATGTTCTACTTGGTCTTACACACTGGTGGTCTGACAGTCCGACACTCCCGTTAGAATCAAATGAATGTTCTACTTGGTCTTACACACTGGTGGTCTGACAGTCCGACACTCCCGTTAGAATCAAATGAATGTTCTACTTGGTCTTACACACTGGTGGTCTGACAGTCCGACACTCCCGTTAGAATCAAATGAATGTTCTACTTGGTCTTACACACTGGTGGTCTGACAGTCCGACACTCCCGTTAGAATCAAATGAATGTTCTACTTGGTCTTACACACTGGTGGTCTGACAGTCCGACACTCCCGTTAGAATCAAATGAATGTTCTACTTGGTCTTACACACTGGTGGTCTGACAGTCCGACACTCCCGTTAGAATCAAATGAATGTTCTACTTGGTCTTACACACTGGTGGTCTGACAGTCCGACACTCCCGTTAGAATCAAATGAATGTTCTACTTGGTCTTACACACTGGTGGTCTGACAGTCTGACACTCCCGTTAGAATCAAATGAATGCTCTACTTGGTCTTACACACTGGTGGTCTGACAGTCCGACACACCCATTAAAATCAAATAAATGTTCTACTTGGTCTTACACACTGGTGGTCTGAAAGTCCAACACTGCCGTTAAAATAAAATTAATGTTCTTCTTGCTCTTACACACTGGCGGTCTGACAGTCCGACACTCCTGTTAGAATAAAATGGAACTAAGAGATAAGTGAAATAAAAAAATAATTAATGGACAGCTTATTTATTAGGAGAAGATAAAAATAAGTGATACTGTTGTTATTTTATTCCAGTGCCATTGTTTGATGTTAAAAACATGACAAGAATCGTCCATGAGTGCTTTGAACAGTTCCAGAAGTCATATTAACTAATTAATTAAAATAATAAAAACAATTAATATATATTTATTTAATTATTTGTAAAAAAATGAATTTTACTGAAATTGGTCAGGAGTAGTCAGTGTTACGTGAAATTGGTCAGAAATATTATATAGCAATGGATATAAAATGAATTAGGCCAATTGACAGGCTACAAGAAACAACATAATTTATTTCAATATTGTACATATAATTAGGATAGATAAGTAACACAACTATTTTATTATTTGCATTAATATCAAACATAAATATCCTTTTCATAGGCAGTGAATTCGTCATGAGTCCACAAATGACACCTCATGTCCTCTATTCATTTATCCCCATGTGTGTCGTTGGAAAATTTCCTGGAGCATAGTATGCGTTCTGAAGCTTAATTGGAAGGAGGATTTTCTAGTGAAATTCTAAATTTACTAGAGGAATAACTCCGACTCCAACTCGTCTTTGTTCATATCCGATTATTTGAGCTCATTTTATGGTGCTGGAGGATTACAAGCAATTGAGGTTCTCCAGATGTACTTCCCCTTTGCAAGGCTTCTTTTCTCCTTTGAGCCTGAACTTTTGAGAGTCATTTTCATTCTTCTGCTTTATGAACTGTTCCAAATACTGTTTATTAGGAGATGATGTTAATTTAGCTAACTTTATAAATGTATGGCCTCTTGTTCCCCGCCTCTTTAAATTGTTGAGATTGGAACAATTTGATGAGGATAGATAAGAGTGATTGATGCAGAAGCGTCTGCTGAGGTGGGTGAGGTCATATAACTAGTCAACGTTGGGCTGACTGACTGAGATGATCGTAGAGACAAGCTTTGGCTGCTTTTTCAAATTCTCTTCTATGTGTTCTACATTCAATTGAAAAACATAAACAATATTTTGATTTGTAGGTTAAATACCCATGACAATGAGTTCATATTTTATAGCTATATCTCTGGTTTGACATTTCAAATATGTCTTACTGAAAAGTTAATCTATGGCAAAATGCATTACGTGATGGCAGTTTTCTCTGATACAAAGACGAATCTCCTCTCTATAATAGGCCTTCAATTAATTAATTAAGGAATGTTAAAAGTGGTATTGTGGGAAAAGTATACGGGGTGAGAGAAAGAATGCAAACATGATTTTCACGGACTATATTTATTACAGCCATTTTCTAGAAAGGATGTAATTCCCGTTTGAAATCAACGCATAGGAGATTCTGGAGTTGGACTTACATTTTCCAAAAAGTTATCAAACCACTTAGCAGATAGCTTTGTATCCTTCCTTAAGGATGACAATCAGCAATAGTACCCGGTTGAGCACATATCATTAGTTGCAGATTTATATTTTCGAGGGAAAATAATCGTGGCCGAAACATAAGTCCCACCACATGCGCTCATCCAAATAACAACCATCACAAGAGAACCTGGCTCAAATGAAGATATGGTGTGGACTTAGCTTGTTCCCTTGAATGGAATGACATGTGGTTCTTTACTCTGTTTCATCCACGTTAGATATTTTGTCCGCCTGGTAGTCATGTTATTATATTAACTTAACAATTGAAAATTTTGTCAGCGTTCTGCTCGTTGAACCCTATTGTTCTATGGAATAATGTGGCTGTAGATTTTATGTTAGACAATATATAAATGGATGTTCAATCAACGCCCTATAGTTACGCATATCGCACCAAGTAAAAAAAATGCTTTTCTACATTATTAAAAGATATTTTATTAATTCTTCATTTAACTGTGGAGGCAGTACAGTTTTTCTGCCAAGTTTTATTTTACAAACCTCCTCTGCTTCCAGAACAGTTTCTACTAACTAAAATAATGTGGTTATTATAAATTAAAACACCTTTGACTGCTTCCAAAACCTCACCGTATTTCCGCTAACCTTTATTACTGTCTCTGCCAAGGAATCTGCATTACATATATTCCTCTGATTGCAATTACCTGTTGTCTTCCTTATTTTTATTTTTGGCACTGCGTCTTAGTATCCGTTTGGGCTATACGCTATATATTAACTACGCTAATGGTTTTAGGGATTTAGAAGGTTATATTTATAGATAGTGTACCCGAATTTGTGTGGAGGAAGAGTGGAAAGACATTTTGGGAAGCCACCTTCAGAACACCCGACCGAGAGTCGAACTTCAATCTCTCCGTCATCGGCTATCTAGTGTACTGATAGAGTAGCAGGTTAAACTATGTGGCCTTTGAAGCTTACTTAAGATGACATACTATCTAAAAAAGAAAGAAAATGTTTTTTAAAATTATCAATTCTATTCTATAAACAGTTTCACTAGGTATTCTTTATATGTATACATGCCACCTTGAAACAATAACGTATCTAAGAAAATCACGTGTTCAGGGCAATTATAATAATTGAAACCTAGACACCTACTTTGAAACCCCTTTATAATGTGTACGAGTTGATAGTTCTTATGAAAACATATATAATGTGGAAAATGGAATCAAACATAATTTCAGAAAACTTTTTAAAACGTTGAAAAGTTTGGAGGTCGAGATAAAAAAAAAGGAAACAGCTCATAAACCTTCACCATTACACTTAATGCAGAAAGGGAGCTGCAATACAATAGTTCAAGGTCTCACCACTAGATCTCACCATTACACTTAATGCAGAAAGAGAGCTGCAATACACTAGTTCAAGGTCTCACCACTAGATTTTACCACTATTACGAATGTATACAAGGATATTCTGAATTAGTGGCCTATTTTCTATTTGTATCCTTTCCTCTACATTATTTATGATAGTTATGATAATAAGTGACAATTAAAAATAGTTCAAACTAATGCTTGGATTGAAAATGATTTAAATAATACAATAATTTGGCTGATTAAAGGTTATAAGCATTTGTTTTGGCGTAGTAGACAAGTAGAGGTACTTATCACTGCAATTGATTTAGAAATATAGATCATATCAAATAACGGACATCCATTCTTATTGATAATATGTTTATAGATGGTAGAGTGAGACCAGAAATATTCTGAACATTTTTATCTTAGTTGACTAATAAGAGAGCCCTATGGCTCATACCAACCTGTAAGGATGGAGTTCGTAACTGTAATATCACCAATTTTTGTTATAAACTGTATAAAATGTTGATTAAACCATATGAACAGCCCTTCATTTTTAAGAAGAAATAGTAACATGACGAATGAAAGCTCTAATTATACACTTTGAGAACTGAACCAAATCATTAGTGTATACTAAACTTACTATGAATGTTTACAAGATAAATAGTGTCGTTGATAAAATAGAAACAAAGTTAAATCAGTCAAATTAAGACTTGTAACTGCAGGGTAAGCAGAATGTACTGTACGTTGATGATAAAGCTAGATTTTAGTATAGAAATTACAATAGTCTTTTTATAACAATGTAAGTATAACCCTAAAGAGTTATGTTTGGTAATAAAAAACTACAATAGGTAGGTAAGTAATAATATGCAACAATGGATAAAATGGTATTACCCTATAGTGTTTGATTATTTGGCACTAATTAATGAATTTTGTACGTACAGTAAGTTTCGCAACATGGATAAAATGTGTATTTTGAAATTCATTAATAATACACTCACATTTTAAGAAAAAATCATTCAATTATTTTAATAATTTGCTAATAACATATAATGATCAATTAATACACGGCCATTACTATTTCCTTTGTGTTCAAATAAAATAACAAAAAGCGAGCCTCAAACGTTTGAGTTTATTCTTCCAAGGAAACATTTTTCCAAAAACCATTCAAAGCACGTTTTTCCCCGTCCAAAAAGTAATAACTAAAACCTTTCACCCGAGCTACCTCATCATTAACCTCCCCTTCATTTACCAAGCATGACATTTCCTTCCTTTTATTTCCCTCTTTTCGCCACAACTTCCTTAAGGGTATTTTTACCCGAGAAGCAAGTCTTGCTCGATAGACTTGGATTAGGTTCTTCTATATCTCGTTTCCTATTAATTATAATGAGCCGGCGAAAGTTTTTTTTTTTATCTATACCCTCATCCCCTTCCATTTTTTTTTCTTCATCATCTCGTCTTTCTGCCCTTTAATGGCGAGGAAATGTTCTGTACATGGTTTCATCTGCTTTGATAGTGAAGTTACGTTTACTCTTCTTGAGAGAGGTTAAACATCTTTTAAAGTTTACGTTCATAGAAATTTTTACTTATAAATGTAAAACCACACATCCATTGTAAAGGGGCAGGCTGAATTTAATTTTAAATAATTAAAAATACTACATAAAAAATACACATCATACAATTTAAAATATTTATAAAAGCGATTAAGATATATAAGCACATAATATAATATCCTTAGATAAATAATCTTGAATTACTTATACTATGACATCAGAAACTTGAAAGTTAATTATCTTGCTTACTAAATTACGCCACTTATGCGTATCTTTAGCTAGTTCTACCCAGTCCACCTCATTACACACTATCCCTATCTTGATCTATCTCTAACCAATCTACCTCATTACACCCTATCCCTATCTTGATCTATCTCTAACCAATCTACCTCATTACACCCTATCTCTTTTAGGTCAATCCTAATACTACCCACACATCTACGTCTAGGTCCTCCCAATGGTCTCTTCCCATTGTGTTTGTCAGTCAATACTCTGAACATGGTTCTAGATTCTCCTACTCACGCTGCATGTCCTTCCCACCGTAATCTACGAGACTTTATTATCCTAACAATGTATTGTGATGAATACAGTCTATGTAACTCATCATTATGCAACCTCCTACCAACTCTAGTAGTCCTATTCCTTTATGAAACAAAGATATTCCTAAGCACCCTAAATCTATTTTAGTGATGTAAGTTAAGAGACCACATTTCACACCACTATCCAATTTTACAATTTTATTCCTAAAATATAATAAAATTTGGTGTTTTATTAACTATTAATATATTTAATTGGTAGAACTCCATTCATGAGTTATTTTTATTAAATTTTATAATCCATATTTTTTATTTAGCACCTCGTCTTACTACCTATTCTGGCTATACGCTCATAATCCTTATAACTTGTTGTTATAGTTTGAAGTATATATATTACAATAAATATCTATATTTGGTCTAGAAAATATAATGAAATTTATGGAGAACAAACTCAATAAAAAGTGAAAAAAAACTGTTTCTGTCAAATATTTTATAGTTAGTGCATTCTGTTTTTCAAAAAGTGTTTCTCTACGATTAAATAATAAATATAGGGTAAAGGTGTGATAGATGCCGCAGGGGGAGTAATACCGAATCACGTGACTTATAATGAAGAAGGGGAGTGAGCACACGCAATGCCTGTCAAAAAGATAGTTAAGATAGTGCCAGTCCTTTTACCCAAACATTCATCGCTATACAAGTAAAATCTGATAAGTTATCTGTTTTTGAGTGGCCAATGGTCATTTGGTGAGTAATAAACATTTTAAAAGTAAATCTCTCTCTTAGTATATTATAAAGAAACAATGAAATTAACGTTAATATTGTTATTTCCTGGGATAGTAGAGTGACTCTGCTTACTATATGCTGTGTCTCACATAGGTCCGCCATGTTTCCCCCCTCGTGGCTTGGTGCGGCATCTCTCCCTTAGGTTTGGGATTGAGGCCGCATTCCAATTGAGGGCGACAAGCCACGCCTCGATTTTTGTTTTATTAAATAAAAAAGAGAATAGCTATCCAAAATAGTAGTTATATTAATATTAAATATATTACATTTCAATGAATATGCTATAATATATATATCTATAAATTTTATAAACGAAGGATTAGCCTATCAGCTTGCACATAAGAGGACCTTAATAATGCTTTGCGTTCTGTTATTGAAGGAAAAATGAAAATTAGGGAAACCGGAAGAAACTCTACTATTCCAGAAAGAACTCTTCGAAGAAAGCTAATTTTAGATTACGCTTAAAATTGTCACTAAGGTTCTTCATCACGTTTAGGGCGTGAAACTGAAACTAAACTAGTTCTTCATATTGAAAGATTACAAACTGCAGGATTTGCTCCTGTTAGAAAAACCGTTCAAAAAATGGCACTTGACCTTAGTGTTCAATGTGGCCTGAAAACCAATGTTAATACCGAGAAGCAATCAGCTAGCAGTGATTGGTTCAACTCTTTCATGGAGCGTAATCTACACTTTCAATTAGGAAAGAAGAAGGTATATTTATTGCTAGAGCTCAAGGAATGATCCGTGAGGAGGTGAATCAATATTTTGATCTATTGACCAGAATGCTAGAAGAACAAAATCTGATGAGATAGCGAGCAAACATCTACAATGTAGATGAGACCGGCTTACAACTTAACAATAAGCCAGATAAGGTTTTGGCAGTAAAAAATAAAAAGGAAATTCCTATTCTCACTTCAGGAGGAAAAGGAGAAACAATTTCTGTGATAGCTTGCACAAATGCCGAGCGCAACTTTTTACCTCCCTATTGCATTTGTAAAGGGGTGAATAAGAAATCCATGTTTTCAGATGGATTTCATCCTGGATCTTTTGTAGCTATGAGCAAGAAATCAGCCTATGTAAAATCAGAAATATTTACGTACTGGCTTGAAAATAATTTTCCACCCCGAAAACTTGCTGGAAAACCTCTTCTTGTTTTAGATGGCCATGCATCTCACGTGAGCTGTTACAAGATGTTGGAAATTGCGGTAAAACACAACATAATTCTTTTATGTTTACCAGGCCACACCACACATTACCTCAAGCCTTTAGATAGATCCTTTTTCAAACCCCTAAAAACTTTCTTTTATCAGACTTGTCCAAGTTGGATGTTGGAAAATGAAAGAGGGAAGATTACTCGCCTGCAATTTGCTAAGCTTATTTGCAATACTTGGTAAAATGCGGCAACAACAGCAACTGGAGTAGCAGGATTTTTTCAACTGGAATATTTACATTAGAAAGATCTACATTTCCAGATCAGGCTTTTGAAATGTCCGAAGACACTCCACACATAGATATTCCAAATGAACTAAGCTCCACTATTACAGATTCTCCGTCTTGTACTTCTTCAAATGGTGGTGAGCAATCCGGAATGGAAACCAATCATCAAGTAGATCCAACCACACCCCTCACGCCTAAGAAAATCCTGGAGAAAATATCACCTATATAACAGATACCAAAAGTGGTGCTTTCCAGCTGAAAGCAATCAGCTGTCGTTATTACAGAGAAAAGTTTTATTGAAGGAAGGAAATTAAAAGCGACTAATTGGCAACCGAAAGCACAAAAACCACACAGTCACAACAGACCCACCCCAACAAGAAGCTCCTGTAGACTTAAAAAGGCAGAGATATCATCATCTTCAGATGAAATCTCATCTCTTCCGTCTGAAAGTGAGGAATCTGAAAATTCTGATGAGTCCAAATGTGTGGAATTTTCAGAAATATTTAAGGAAACTAATTCTACAGTGGACTGGATTCAATGCGTTATTCGCTTCAAGTTGTTACATGAGTCATACACAATACATCAAAATATGTGATTAGTTTGTGGAAGGAAGGAAAAAAGAAAACAAATAAGAGTCATCTACAAAAAATAAACATCAAAAAGTACTTAAATATTACATAAGCCATCTCTCCCAACCTCATTGTGGCATCCAATACACCTGTGTAGGAGAGATGTCCAATCGTTATACATTTTTCAAATGAATAATTTGAATTTTAAACTTGTATTTTGTTTATGAGAAATAGAATAATTATGAGAGCATGTATGAAGGATGCAATATATAGTATTAAAACATGTTTTGATTGTATAGCTTTATTTGAAAATTTAGAAACATATGGCATCTCTCCAACCTTTACCAAATAAATAATTGGAAATTGGTATTTCATTTAATTTATCCTTTTAGAAACCATTAAAATAAATCTATTCGCTCTTTTATGGGTTTTCAAAAATAGCGTTATCAATATTTAAATCTTCTTTTTTTAATTCTTTATAATTTTGGCAAAATTGATTGTATATATGTATATATATCGATGAAATGTGCGGACTAGGAACAATCCGTGAAGTTACATGACAAAAGGTCCCCACCCTGCCTCCACCTTCCCCCGGACTAGAGATCGTTAAATTATATTATATTTCAATTAAAAGAACTAACTCCATAGCACGCCCTTCATTCTTACATCCCTTCCTGTTTTCTACAAACTAATGGTGGCATTAATCGTAGGCCATGACATGTGTGGCTCAAAGCAAGATATAAGAACATACCACATGAAAGCTACCACTTATAGCTATTCTCAAATATTTACCCACCTGGATTGTATCGGTGGTTTCTCTTTAACTATTTTACTAAAGTTTACGGGAACTTTTGTATCACAAAATATATTGATTTTAGAATATTGAATAAGTTACAAAATATTAAAGCTCCCAGCCTAATATAGCTCCACCGGCATTCCATCAATCAACATTTTGAAGTCTCTTGTGATGGTATAGACTATTTTATTAGCCAATAAATTGCGTAAGTACCCTCTACAGTCAGACCGCGTTCACACTGAACACACCCAATACGATGAATTTGTTTTAGGTTTAATCTTATATAGCAAGCTCTATCGATAATTATGATGACGTTTGAATAAACTAAGGCGAAGAAAACGATGCTAAGACTCACATTAATGATCAAGCAGTCCAAATAACAATTTCAATTAGTATGGTTTGCTGAGGTGGATAGGTCAAGGCTCAGTGTACTAATGGCGGTTTTATTCAATAGTCTCGCACATTCTCTCCACGCACATGTGAATATACTTCCTCCAGATTCTACCCTCTTCTTCCCAACCCCATTAGAATAATTAAATCCTCAATAGCCCGGTCGTTCAGCTGTTTATAAGTGAAACAATTTCCTCTAAGGGACTTTGTTGAGAAGAATGAATTGTAAATAATATTAACATCTGCCCTATTGATATACTTACACCTAGGTTTTAGGGATGATCAAGGAAGAATAGATAGGAAATATAATCAGATTTGCGGAACACAAGGTTTTTTTTATGTAAAATCTTTCTCATTTTGCTTAGCCAGAATTCGATCCTGGATATTATAATCTTTGTGTCCACTGATGTGGGTTTTATATAGTCTTAGTTCATTATATCTGTATTACTACCCATTAGATCAGATCTCCACTAGCCGGGTAGGGATGTAAAGTCTGTTTATGATAGGTTTTTTTTAACCTGGATATGAGTTCCAAAATCATTTGATTAGATTTTGAATAAAATAGTTTTATCCACTGCGTGGGTGCATCATTGTAAAAGACTTGTTTCCGTCATGTTCAACCACATGGTTTAAATTCGTCGGTCACCATTTTGAAGCTATGTTTAATAGACCTTTTGTGAAGGTGTTGTAAATAATATTTTTTTAAGTGGAATAAAATGATAAATAAGTTTTGTGTCCGACCTCAAATAAATATATAAATAATATTGGCCTAAACTACTCTGGTTAACTATCACATTCATATATTACCACCTGTTTTCATTACAGCTATCCAAAGTGATCGATGTCAGCTGTTAGAGTGGAGATATATTAGGGACTATTTTTAGTAAACTTTTGAGCGATCATCCAAGTTAACTAAGGTCGCGAATGAATTATAGGTGTTATAATATGGAGTAAGTAATGCTTAACACCGCTTCTAACTAACAGTTCGGGCTATGCACTCAAGTACTAATTACGCTAATGAGTAAGAATTGGGAAGGTTTAATGTATAGGAAGTGAAATCGCAATTGCGTGGAGGGAGAGTTGAAAACCATTTAACCAATTCACCCGAATGAAATTCGAACCTCTATCTCCTCGTCCTCAGCAGTCTAGCTCAACACAAAACTAGCGCGTTAGCTAACTACGCTACAGAGGTGGGTTATGGAGTAAGTGCAGCAGCATCTGCGTGGAGGTAAAGTTGGAAAATATCCATGATAATTCCCCTCAATACACCTGACCGGGATACAAACTCCAATCTTACCATCACCAGAATTAGAGACTATTATGCTTGTCTGTGCGGCCACTGGTGCAGTTGTAATATAATTGTATAATTGTTAAGGAACGGGTTATTAGTATGAACGTGCTGTTTTAGGTTAAATAAAAACATCGTTTACTGAGGTAGAATTGTGATGGGGAGGACCGTATCTGACTGTTAAAATAGTTATTAAAACCACTTCCATAAATCAAGTCGTGTAATTGTCAGCTGTCATTTTTGATTGATACCTTCAATACCAATTAAATAACATAAATAATAAATTAAATTGTTATCAATTCTGACTGCAAAAATAAATATATTTACATATTCTAAACGATCATTTCTGTCAGATTACTACTCTAGCCTATTAATAATATTGCGCGTCTGTGCTACATCACTCATAGCCCAGTTTGTGGAAAGATTATCCAGTACTAATGTACCATTGCCCAGCAGACAGCTGAATGTACTAATCGTACATCCTTTCCGTGGAGGCTCTTTCAATGTCCCGATGAGATGAGGTGATGGTGATAGTGAATGTGGGATTGTGGAACTAGAAGAAAAAAACAAACTAAACTAAATTCTGAAAATTGACACCTGGATACGGGAATCAAACCCGGGACTTTTGGCTTAGTACGTAAATGCTTTAGCCACTGAGCTATCCAGGAATCGTCCTGTGCCCAGGGTCATTCTTCACTTATATTTTAAGGCAGATATGATATCTAGATGGAATAATCCTCACTAAAAGCATAAATAATAGATTTGGCAATTTGATTCTTAAACTAAATTTAGCCTAATCAACCAAACCTTGGTGAGCATTGGGGTGTTTCCCATTTTGATAAAAATATCCAAGCTACCAGCAAGGAATATAACCCAGGACCCCCAGATTCGTAGCCAGGAGAATACTAATATATTATAATATGTTTAAAAAAGGGAACAATAAATTCCACAATGTAAATACAATGTTGGATTTCCACAATTTACTTTGCACGTACACAAAAATTGACACAATAAATCAGGAAGTTGGAATCGAACTCTTGACATCAAATCAAATCAAATCAATAGGAGGATTAGAGCAAGTTATTAATAATCAACGAGCATTAATATCACTGAAAATATCCCCAACAAGCCATGATACATCTAGTCCCCAACGATATGTCCGGCCATTACGAGTAGGAACCCACCCTGATATAATTCAACGTAAAATATAAGCGGAAAGTTGAGAGAGTGATGAATGAGGTTAGAGTGTGGGAGAGAGAATATGAAAGATTGAAGCTGCGGGGGACCAGAAAGACTGATTTCTTGGAGACCGGCCGCATTCGTCTTCATTACGGATAGTCAACAAGTAGACGGAAACTTTTGTCAGATGATGACTCTATTTTTAATTTTGCTACTTTTATATTTGTTTGTCTCTAGGTTTTTATTTATAGATATACAATTTTCCCTTTATCTTATAATCGTTAAAAATAAATAAAAGTATATGTAATATTAAATTCTGTTTAGGTTTCGCATGTAAAAAGTTTCTTTTATATCAATTTATTTACTGCATAGACTTTGTGACCAGAAATGGGGACACGATGACGTCATAGTCAACTAGTATTGTTTGCCAGTGACGGAGTCCCGTACAGGTGTACCCAGGTTTTTTCCCTTCTCTCGAATAATTTCCTGCTCTACCTTCACTCAAATGCAGGAACATTTATCTGAATACTTTATCCTCCTGTAATATTCAAACACCTGCTTCTGTGACCGAATGGTCTAAGGCGTCACTCTCTTGCAAAACGGGCCTGCTAATGATGAGGAGATCAGGGATAGAAACCCTGTCGAGTGAATTGAGGGAGCTTTTTACCCTAATTGGTTTCCCTCCCTCCTCCCACGCAAATGCCGGTAGATAGGCTCTAAAATGTTTCCTTCCTCATCCCAGCCTCATTAGAGTAATTATAATATGTGCATATAACTTGAACAGGTGATAGATAAACAATAAATATTTATAATGAAGTTACATTCCGTGAGGACAAAGCATTGTAATATGATGTCTCGGACTAAGTGTTAAGGGTTACTGACAAGTATATCAGAACCTTGTTTGACTCCGTGTGGTGATGACTAAGATATATTTTATTCCGTCTCTCCCCGCTATCGACGCTAGTAAATACGTTGGCTCTATGGCTGGGCTGCCGTAGAGATAGACAGGACAGTTCACTGTTATAACATTTTAAAGTGATTCCTTACACTTAAATGATCATTAGTGTATCTATTGTGCATTATTTCAGACACACAGTTCACAGTTCATGTGTTCATTATTTCAGACACACAGCTCACAGTTCAGGCGTTCATTATTTCAAACAAACAAAGCTAACAGTTCAGACGTTCATTATTTCAAACACACAGTTCATGTGTTCATTATTTCAGACACACAGCTCACAGTTCAGGATCTCATTATTTCAAACACACAGCTCACAGTTCAGGAGTTTATTATTTCAGACACACAGCTCACAGTTCAGACGTTCATTATTTCAAACACACAGCTCACAGTTCAGGAGTTCATTATTTCAGACACACAGCTCACAGTTCAGGCGTTCATTATTTCAAACACACAGTTCATGTGTTCATTATTTCAAACACACAGCTCACAATTCAGACGTTCATTATTTCAAACATACAGCTAACAGCTGAGGCGTTCATTATTTTAGAAACACAGCTCACAGTTCATATGTTCATTATTTCAAACACACAGCTCACAGTTCATATGTTCATTATTTCA
>CABFWB010000507.1:171245-224805 GCA_902151455.1 Timema bartmani
GGACCATGTGGAAAACACTAAGAAAAAGGCAAGAGGGGTATTTGTCCGTAACTACTCACTATTCAAGAGCCAACATCTCAACACCAGAACCAAACTGCTACTGTACAGAAGCATAATTCTACCGCTACTCTTATACGCTTGCGAGGCGTGGAGCTACGCCCCGCCCACCGTGCTGAACCAGCTCCAAGTGATACAGAATAACGTTCTAAGATGCATTCTTGGGGTAAATAGAAGAACAAACAACGCGTACATCCACGCACAGACGGGCACCAAGACCCTAAGAGACATATACGCCAAACGTGACGCAAACTTCTATAACAAAAACCTCCTTATGGAAGAAAATGCGATCATAAGAAACCTTGGACAGTACGACCCCCAAGAGCCTAGGCTTTACAAAAAGCCTAGACTGGAATAGACCCTGCCTCAAAATTCATCTCACAACTTCACAATCACTTATCCATCTTTCACTCAGTGAATAATTTAAATTTGTTTCCTTTACAGCTCTACCAGAACTAACACACACCATCCTACACATCGGGCCTGACTGCGCTTGTGTTTACCATCACAGTGTACTAGGGCTCGATATAGATACTTCACAACACAACACGCACTCAAATTAACAACTCCTTTGCCCAACTCCATTTTGCCTTCCACAATCAATAAACACTTTCACAAAAAGAGGTTATGGTCTGTGACAACAGATCGGTACTCTTAGGTATTAACAAGCCAACTACCTTCTCTGAGGGTCGCTTCTGACAGTCAGAGCTGGTAGACAGGCAAACAAGGAAGGGGAATCGAACCCGGGACCCTTAGCTAACAGCTCAATAGGCAGACACGCTACCAACGGAGAGAAGGTGTCGGATCACACATACACATATTATATAATCGGTTTTTATTATTATTGGTATTAGAAATTAAATATTTAACATACTCATTATCGTCTATAGATTCAAATGACTACCAAACATTTCTAAGTAATTTTTTTGCAAAACTTAAATGAGCCATTTGTTACTCTCATTTTTGATACTGAAACTGTCCACGAGAGAACGACCACTTAACTATTTAAATTGAGTTTCTTCTAGTTGTGATATAAAATTTATGTTTTACAAGATTTTACCATTTCAATTAGACAAATAAATACAGAATACACAGTGACCAAGTTGACACACATTTTGAAAGAGGGTTAGTTAAAAATGAAACATAATGATCAGAATTGGACCCGGAGTGTTAGTAAATTTGAAACTGTGTGCTCCCCTTGACCCGTATGATCTAGGATAAGCCAGATCTTATTGGTCATAGTCACCCTCCCATTCGTCACCTTGTCTGAATTGGAACCAATAAGATACTATTAGTAGTTTCAAATTGAATAAGGAACTAGAAATTTATATATCTTTATTTATCGCTGTCAGTTATTCTAGCGCCCTAGTGCTATGAGAGCTGTAACCCCCCCACATACTTCCCCTACCCAAGTTAAGGGAAACAAATTCATTGAACCTTGTTACCCATACTTTATACAAAAATACAGACAAAGATGTAACTCTCACATATTTATGGCCAGTTTTCTTAACAGCAATAAAAATGTCGTTCCTCGATTTGAGCTTTCAGTTAAATCCTCATTAGTACTACTAATAAGAATTTAGTTCCTTATGGTTTCGAAATATGGCCTTTTAACTTAAAGGATGAAAATAAATTTAGGGTGTTCGAAAACAAGGTGCCTAGGATCCAAGAATGGATGAAGATAAAGGTGAGAGGGGGAGGCTACATAATGATGAGCTGTATACTCTGTACTCATTACCAGACATTTTTAGGATAGTAAAATCTCGCAGCCTACGGTGGGCAGTTCATGCAGCATGAATGGGAGGGTGTATCTCTAACCGGCTTCAAGATATTGATTGGCAAACCCAATGGGAAAATACCACTGGGAATATCCAGACGCAGATAGGAGGATAGCATTTGGATAGATCTGAGAGAGATAGGGTGTAATGAGGCAGACTGGATAGAATTAGCTCAAGATAGGGATGGGTGTCTTTCCTTTTTTGAGTGCGGCAATGAACTTTTGAGATACCTAAATGCCATAGGGTAAGAAAGTAATACCAATTTAATAGCAACCGAACAATTTTCATTGGCCCAGCAAATGAAATTTTTTTTTAATACTTTACTAGTATGGATCATTATTTTTAGAATTATTCATCATCAAACTATAGGCCTGGGAACGGATTAATTTATCTAGATAATTTACAGAAATTGCACTTAGATTAATAATGTATTTGAATTCTTATTTTCAAAGAGTCTCACAGCCCCAACAGACCATCCGTTATTTCCATTATATAATTTAAAAGGGTTATACCAGAACTTACATGTAGAAAGAGTGGAAAAAATTATTTAAAAAATAAAGATACATTTTTAAACACCAGCCAAGTCTTGAATCCTTATGTTCTCATCCCCGAAAAACGATAAAAGATAAAAGTGACATCTTTGTCTAGGTGTTCACCACTAAAACAAAAGAAGAAATAAATATGGTTTTTGAAGTTTCTGCTTTAATTGATTGAATTTGAACGGATCGGTGGGTACTCGAACTAAACGTCAAGCTCACATGGTATTAATTCCTGGTGAAGGGGAGGCTGGTGCTTGAATTGGGACCAGATGTACTGATGTATTTTTCCTAATATTTTTTCCACTTTTTCCTCCACACAAAAACGCGTAAATTTAATCTAAATTTTGCCTTCCTCACTCTATTTTACTAGATTAATTGAATGTGGATTGTCTCGACGGATGCGGTGGCAAATGGGACAGTATTTAAATCTAGATGTTATTTAATATTCTTTGTTTGCACCTACATTTTAAACTCATATTAATCTTGAGCACGAAGTAATAACTTTCTCAACTTCGCTTCTTAGGATAAAGCGCTAAACTGCCAGAGTGAGTTATTATTCAGACCAGAAGGGGGTGGGTGGGGCGGGGAATACTATACAACACTGTTTGTGTTGTCGTGGCTGGCTGCTTGTTATCATTTTAATGCAAACATTTTTATTTCATAAAACGAGCACGCAGGTATATGCATTGCTCGTGTTGTGAAAAGGAGTTTAATTATATTGTAAAGTATATTAATTTATATATTCCCACATAGTGGGAACAAATAACTTGAAGTAACAACAGAATTAATTTAAAGGAATATGTTTCAGTTCATATGTATAAATTCACATAAAAACAGAAATACAAATTAGAATAATTATTAATAAAGCTAAGGTCACTTTACACATAATAGTATCTTCAAATTAAGTTTTTATCTTACAGGCCTATATGTTAAATTTAAGACAGATAAATATTAAGGCATAACATTTTCGCTTATTTTGTAAATTGCACTGATTCACATTTACATGGCAGGTATAGTATGGACCGAATGGGTAGTAATACGCAAGATAAACCTCACACATAGCAGGTGAATAGTAAAACAGTCAAAACCTTCACAACAAGAACTATCTCGGTTATTGGGGTCATTGGGTTCACGTTTACATTCGAAAACCATATAAATTATTTCCTATCTTAAAGTTTTCACCCCGCTTACCTTGATTCTTACTACCCGTCCACGCTAGCCACATATTTGCATTAATGGACTAGAGGTGAATAAAAAAGAAGTCAGAGAAAATGTAACCACATTTTCAGGTAGAAAGAACAGGAAACTATGTAAGAGACATTTCCTTGGATACTCGGCTGGGATTGAAACTCTGACATCTTCGTTCCCGGAAAATCAGACCGGGCAAACCTGAACATTTTATTCACGTTCCCACCAATGCGGGCATTCTCCTTTTCATGTAATATGATTCAACTAATATAATTTTCAACCAAACTACAACTTAGCTTTACTTAACTCAACATAATTTTACTTGCTATGGCTCTCAATTTATTTAGTGTATATGGTATAGTCAAAGTCTTAAACTGGACACTTTGCGAATTGGCTGGATTCTTCGCCCATGGGCCAGATGATCCAGTCAGATCGCGAATTGATCACGACAGCTTGGCAAGTTCCCAACGTGCTAGGTAGTATGACACAACACAATCCCAACCTAGCCTAACATAACATAACATAACATAACATAACATAGTCTAGCTTAATATAAACTAACCTAGCTCAACTTAACTTGATCTAACCCAGCCTAACTTAACCTAACCTAGAATGATCTAACTTAGACTAGCCTAATCTCTAGGGAACTTGAAATGTCATATTATATAAGACTGCATAAACAATTAAAACTATAATGACTTCACAGTGTTTATAATATTTTGTTCATCTCTTTTATGTAATATAAAAAAAGGCAATAGCTACAAATAATAAAATATAAGTGAGATGTATATAATAGTTTGCACTTTGGCCAGTTTCCTACAGCCAAACCTAGAACTGGCTCTTTAAAGTCTAAACTGCTGGTAAATTATTAAATATTTCGTGCTTTGGTTGATTTCGGTGACCAAGGCTTCAAGCTGTCAAAGTGCTGACACTATATCTACACTACACTACATCCACTACTTTTTCCAGCCGATGGCCTGGGTCAATTTTTTATTCGCTTGCACAGTCTAATTACTTATTATTAAAGGAAACACTATGCCATATTTAAAAATATTATCACCTTTTCTTACTACCTGTTCCGGTTTTACGCATATAATGATAATTATTCTTATGAGGAAGGGATGAGGCAGGTAGCATTTCAGATTCAATACACGTACATTTGATTGGAAGGATAGTGGGAAACAATTTAGAAAAAAGTTTACCCAAATAGGATTAGAACCTCAATCTCCTCGCCATCAACAGTGATGTCTTAGACCATTTAGCCACATAAATGGGTACCAACATATTGTTATGCTCGTGTGATTTTTTCATATTTGCCAAGACCCATGCCAGTGAGCAGAAGGTCTCAATATCAATATTATTTCATATGATTAGCCAGCAACGGAAATAGTAGGATTGGAATCCTGAACTGATACATTCCATTTTTTCCCACTCTCTCTTCATAAAAATGTGGATATGTTAGACTGTTGGACGCAAAGCCCGAAAACGAAAAATGTATGGATTTTTTGCTCAATCCCAGGACTGGATGTTTTAAAATAACCAAAGCCCAAAGTTCTATTTAATTTCTGGCTTTGGCCGTCTCCAAACAGCCAAACCTAGAATTGCGTAAAGACCAAAGTTGAAATTACGGTTGTTAGGATAGGTTAGGGTTCAAAAAACAAATTTGATCATGTGGTCTTGATAATTTAAACTATTTGATAATCTTTGTCTGGTTCTGTTTGCATATCAATGAGATCAACTTTCCCTCTTGAATTCATATGGTTGCTCAACATTGCGCGTGCGACACCTGGTCAGTCTGATCGAGAAACCAACTAAAATGTTATTTCAAGCTTTGGACGTTTAGTAATGATATAATCCTAGGTTTGGCTGTATGGGGAGGGCCAAAGCCCGAAATTGAATAAAACTTCGGGCTTTGCTCATTTTAAAATTTCCAATCCTAGGATCGAGCCAAAAATCCGCCCATTGGTCGTTTTTGGGCTTTGCGCCTAACTGATACAGTCATTTCTAACATGTATAAAACCTATCCCAGTATGAGATGTGGTGAAAAAGTACAAAAAACTACCAATTATGATAGTTAAAATCCTGTATCATAATCACTGATAAAAATGTATTTTGTCTTAAAATAAATATTAAAATGAGATTATCCATCCTACATTTGTTAAATTTCCACTTTTATTTTAAAAACTTAGCTTTCGCTGTCAAAATACTATTTAAATATTACTAAAACTATTATTTCTATGAAGACTTAAGTTCTCTAGGCTTTTACACAAGTCTACTAAGTTTTAAAAGTATTAATATATTATGTATAGCTTAATTTATCTTTCTGATGATTGGTTATTTTATTATAAAGATATGCCTTTGATAATAATTAGACAATTTAACTTATTTACTTTAAGAAACAAACACCAAAGGTATGATGCACCACACAAATGTATCCCTCGTTTTTATAAAAATAGCGATGTTTATTATAAACTTGTAAGATTTGCCAAACGAAATAAGAATACACACACGGTTGCAGAAACATTCCAATAAGGAGCATTAATTAAAAAATCATTACAATGTGTACAGAAACATTAAGAGAAGAGGAACATCTCTGTGTACCAAAGAATATAACAATTAATTGCCGATGACAGAAAGATAATATGTTTGAATCATTCCTGTTAGGGTGATATCTTCTAAATTATTTTCCACTCACCCTACACGCAAATGAATTTATACATTCTCAAAATTCAGCCTTACTTATCCCTAACACATTAATGTAGTTAGAGCGTATGAGTACAACATTAACGGATAGTAAGACCTGGTGGTGATAAAAATAACGTTTTTTATTTTAATCAGGAAGAGTTCACTTGAAGTTCGACAATGTTCTAAATTCCTAAAAATGGAAAACATACAGTACATGATATTTTAAATGAAGTACGCATGATATGGTGATTCTCGGAATGTCGTTTTACCTAAATCAACCTTCCACGTTTAAAAACATGAGCGGTTGTATTTAACCTGCACTCAACCCCTCTATCAGAATGACGTCTGAAAAGACGTGCTCATTTAGGTGAAGAGCATGGGCTGGGTATTCCCATGACCCAGTATTTAGAGAGGTTGATTGCACATCTTGAAGATTCTGTTTTTATCAAAGTTGATATCTGAACTAATCAAATATTTGTCAATTGTTTCCTCATTATAATCAAGTATTTACATTACTTGTTTGATTTAGGCTTCATACTTCACATTTTTGGATATCTTAAAATTATTATAATTTAAGGACACAACGGTGAAGGGCAATATTTAAGGTAAATTTTACCACGATCTCTTGAGAAGAGTATTTTAAAATATAGAACAAATATAGTTGAATTTGTGTTTAATGTTATGTTGCTGTACTAGATTAAGTCAGTTTTTAAATCTTGTTCTTCTGTGATATTTGAGATAGACAACTAATATTTTATACACATTTTATATTTTGGACATAGTTACATCTCATTTCTCTGTTCGCTGTCGATACATTTGTTTTAAATTGTGAAGATAACCATTTATTTTCCTTCTGTTTCCTCAGTGGATCTGACGGGGCGGCCAGATGGAGGAGTGCTGAAGTTGGATCGAACCCGGTACCGTCATGATCCTTATGCCCGCTACACTGGCACGAGCGTCAAGCTGCCCATGTGAGCGTCAACCCTTAAGGACATCAACAAGTCCGGTGACCTTGAACAACACTCGAGTAGGAGCTCCTCCGAGGACGAATGAGTCCTTGGTGTTTGGGACGAGTGAGATAAAGGCGAGATATTTTTTCTACCCCCGAGAAGAATCTGGAAAGTTGCAGTATCATCTAAACTTATTTCTGTTTACTGATAGCTTAAGTGTATTAGAAGCAATATACTGGTTATTTACTGAATAATTATAGAATACCCTGTTTAGAAAACTAAGGCTAAACATAATAAAATCTCAACTTTCAATATTAGACACTATCAAAGGAAACAATATGGTATAAACTCACAAGCTAAACCAATAAAATTATAACTGACCAACTTTTACTAATTATATCATTCATATCGCTCAACATGTTCCTATGTACAGTACATAAATAAAGTATGTTGTTAACAAGAGGAATGCCAAACCTTGAACAAAAATAATTAATTCTAGGTTCTCATTATAAATGCTTAAAGATAAAATGAAGTTTTGATTAAATGATGGTAGTTTCAAATACTTTGGGAAATTTTATTTAGTAGGTGCTTTGTATCCAAATTCCAATAGTATTTAATTTGTATAAATTTTCTTTATTTATCCAACCACATTGAATATCTTAATAAATATATCGATATATTAAGCTTTTAAAAAACAACACATGATTTTAACAGATATTTCAGTTTCCGTTATTTAAAAAAAACTGAGCCCAGGGAGTAATTAGCTTTTCAGATTTGTCAACACTGAATGTAAAATAATATAGTAAAATTATTAGTTAAATTTTAACTTACCATATTTCAAACATTAATCTAATGTTTTCATTTCTCTAATAAATACACAATATTTACTATATTTATGTATACTATTTGTTGAAATACCATCGTATCAACATAGCTTTCAATTATTTCTCACAGCATTGACAATCCCTTGGTTTGGAATTCTTGGTTATGTGAAAATTACATTCTCTTAAATAAATGTATACTATATAAAAATCAAATTCAGTTCATGTTACATCAATGGTTTTCAATCAGTGGGTCGCAACAGGTTTCGGGTGGGATCGCAATGCTTGTTGGGGCTCTAAGAGTTATATTTACTTTTTAGAATTGTTGATGTTTATAGGAATGTGCAAAATTCAAATAGAAATGTAAGCTGTTAGAAAGATAAAAACTGTAAAGTTACCGTTTAATATCTACTGGATTTATTGATTCTCTTTTTATACATTTTATTCATACTCGTATAATCGTTATATAGGCAATGTATAGTAATTAAATCAATTACACGAGCCTAACGTGACTTTTGTTTGATTGGTCAGTAACAGGGAGGACAGGTCTCGAATTACTCATGATTGGAGTATTGTGGGTGATTTTTCACAAAGTGTACCCCCCTTCTCTCTTCACTAAAATAAAGATACATTTGCTCAAAACTATGACTACCCTATAAGTGTAATTAAATGCGGTTAGCCTGAACACGAAAATAATAATTTTGAAAACTAGAATTTGTTCGCTCTTAAGTTATCAAGGGGTGGAGATGGATTCAAAGATGAAAATTGGGGTCAAACATTGCAAAAAGTTTGTAAACCACTGATGTACATAAGTGAGTCTGACAGATTGTATACTCTGTTTCAATACAATAAGGATTATTAAACACAGTTTAGTTCTTATATCAGAAAATAATGAGATTATCAAGGGGTGGAGATGGATTCAAAGATGAAAATTGGGGTCAAACATTGCAAAAAGTTTGTAAACCACTGATGTACATGAGTGAGTCTGACAGATTGTATACTCTGTTTCAATACAATAAGGATTATTAAACACAGTTAAGTTCTTATATCAGAAAATAATGAGTTGAGTGATTTTTACTCCCATCGTGATGTGTGAATAGTGAGACTAAGCTACCTTCTGTATATCTAATATTAATTGTGAGTGTTGAGAGTTAAACATTTATTTTTCAAACCTATTTATTTTGTTTTTAAATAAATATTAGAAACGAGTCTTGTAAAGATTCTCAGGAATTTTTCGAAACTATGACTGAATACATTAAATATTACATGTCTTTTAAAGGCTACAGTTATTGCAAACTGGTAAGGGCTTTATGTTTTAATACTTGAGTATAAATGTTTATACACAAATATATGATATATATATATGGATATATAAATGTTTGTATGTAACAATTATATATATTTACATAATATATAAACAATTATATATTTATAATATGTATATATTAATAGAATATATTAGTCATGAATCCATTCTTCTAAAATAGATATCAAATTATTGTAATACTATAAGAGCTGCATTTAATGTACCCAGCCCTTCTTATTCAAGGATGGGTAGAAATAGTTTTGAGCCAAAATTAAGGCATACTTTATAATGAGAACAGCTTATGACGTGTATTTGTTGCACTCAATCATAGATATCGAACACTGGTCATAAAAAAGCCTCAACACGCTGTGGACGAATCTGAAATACCAATCCACGCTTTGGTGGATCGTAATAAACACAACAAATCGATATATGGGGGTTAGTTAGGAGGAAGTGCAACAAGCTGAATCTTGAATGGCAACCTCTTAGTCACTATTAATCGTATCTATCGTGAGCACATCTTCTTACATTGCGTGACCACATTTGTGGATTTTCCATGCATACAAGTATTCATAGCTCCAGAAAAGTAAAGAGTATGAATACTGCACTAAAGGAAAAGTAAGAGATAACTTCTATTGGTGATCCTTTCCGTGAGCTGTAACCATAGCTTCTTCAGAATACGGCTATAGATATCTTGGCAAGACCTTAGAAAATAAAGAAACACAATCTTACAACAGAATCAAGTTTTTGAACTAACTTGATGCTTGCGGGATAAACCGTTCTAACTGTTCGGTTCTCAACGATGGATAAATTGTCAATATTTATTCTATTTCATCATGCGTGTAAATTATTCATTCATCTACATATATACATACTAACTAACGTATGTCTTAGTATTCCTTGTGTAAGTATTTCATGGGAGTTCTACGATCAGTTTGAGCACAAAAAATATAATCTATTTAGCAAAAGTGATATAAAATTTTGATAGTTAATTTTATTAAGGTTTTCTCAAATTTTTTTTTTATCAAAACAGCACTGATCTTACTTAATAGAAAAGTTTTACGTTGCAATTTTGGCACAATATATAAAGTTTCTCTGAAACATAAGTGGGTCATACATTAGATACAATAAGCAATGGTTTTCCAGAATTGGGTTATTGCCCATTGGTTTTCCAGAATTGGGTTATTGCCCATTTCCTGAGAACTATACTCTTAGGAGATTAGGAGCAATGGGTAGTTTTGGAAATGAGCATTTTAAGCATTTTTAAAATCATCAAAATTAGGTTAGTGGACGAATGTTTAAGTGGTTGATATTATGTTAAGCAATCTATAAGATTAGAATTCCCTCCAATACATTTAAAACACTCTTTAAATAAAGGATTATGTCACCTGTACCAGATTTATCACACCCATTCAAGATGTCTTTATCCGTTCTGTGTTACTATCTTGGTCACAGCGGTAGAACAAACTTCAGTTATTTTGGTTGAAATCCATGAGGACACAATTTTTAAATTGAAAGAAAAACCTCCTCAAAGTAAACTATGACAATCAATATTCTTAAACCAACTATTACAAATATTTCGACCAATTTATCTGCCTTTATGCCTTATACTTCTTTCCGAGAATGTGTATGCTGATTAATTAAAAGAACATGTAGAGTTATTGAGGAATTTGTACAATTCAAATTAGATATGACTTCAATAAAATTACATGGTACAATGTTCACCAGAAAGGGGAAGGTTCCCAAAAGATATGTATTTATTTGATATACTTTTAAAGTATATTTAATACTGACTTTGAATATCAGTAGGTGGGTGAACAGTATTATGAGGTGAAACTTTTTCAGCTTATTATAGTCATATCTTGCATATAAATTGAATTAATATTAAACCCAAAGAAATAGAGAAGCACCAAAAATCAGCTGACTTATTTAAAAAAAATACATAATGTTGTTGCTTTTTTGTATTATAAAATTTGTGTGGGCAATGCTTATTTATCAATAATATAATCATATTTATATATATTATTATTGCTAAAACAATGTTTACAGCCGATTCAATTCAATCCCAAAAGTAATTTTGAGAAAATACCTTCTGGATTTTGTTGCATACAGCCTAACAAAATGTGCACTTTAAGGTTCCACCTTTTTGAAGGTGTTCATTCTCACTCTATTGCATTTATTATAAGAATAATATAATTTATTAAGACTAAAAACCTCAACTACAATCATCAGTTATATTAAAATTATATATTACGACCCTGTTAAAATTGGCTTTATTCTATTAAATAAGATTATTTAAGGATTTAAGATTATTTAAGATTTCTAAATAAGATATTTATAGTAGAAATTCATTTAGTTTGACGTAGGTGGTCTTGGAAAAGGTGTTCGCCTCAGGACCTAGTGCTCGTAGATATATACCCAGTCGGGGTAGACGGAGTATTTTGAGCAGTGAAAATCCGTGGCACAACTTTCTTCGGAGGGGAAGTAATCCCAACGGTCCTACGTCGATTATAATAATGTAAAATAACCCTGTAAATTATGTGAAAATACCTTACCTGGTAAATAGTTTTTGGCCCGTTTGCTCTAGCTCATAAAAATTCTCATCTGCTGATATATTCAGTCGGTTCAGAAAGTGCATATTAAATACTTAAATTAATAAAATTAAGTAATAAATACATGACTTCGTTTTGAATTGTATAATTTTGCATTCTATACTTTTTTCAATTTCAAATATGACTTCAAGCTTATTAAATCTATAGAGATATGTTAAAAATACTTTTCACTCTCATTTTGACGTAACTAATAATTTTTAAAAACAAAACCACTTTTAAATAAAAAGGGGATTTTTAACGTCTAAAATTAATATCAACAATACAGTAGATGACCCCTTAATTAATAAACAAGTCCAGATTTGAATTGTTGGAGATAGACTGTCCAAGAACGTTACTTAGGATCGTTGCATTGTCGTCTAAATTGTAGGTTAAAATAAGAACGCTCATATTATATGAATTTAATTTAAAAAATATTTCCTCAACTAAATTACATTAAAGCCCAGAATTCAGCGGGTATAAGGGAAAATAAACTAACATTGAAGCCCAACTTCTCTACAAAATAATGTGCTATATCACAATCACACACATGTATCGAGTAAAATAAAGATGCATTGAAACAGGATCCAAGATACTTTCGTTCAAGATGTGTTAAAATCCAGTTTAACATCAAAATATACGTACAGCACGAACAGGTGCTAAAAACAATAACTCCAAAATGATAACAAAAATTAACCCTTTAGGTTTTAATATATAAAGGTAAATAACAATAACCTTTTTCTAGTTTATTATGTTAACTCTATTGCATTAAATACTACAATTTGAATATAAAAATCGATAAAATACGTTTCAAAGATGAAATAAAAATATATAAAATACTTTAAAATGATATGGTTGTTGATGTAAGCCACGAATTTTTAACCTGACTTTAAGTGAGTTAGGGTTTAGCTAGGTTATTCTAATCAAATTAAATAAAACAGACGAATCATACTTACATTTTACAACATTACATAAAACATACTTTGAAACCCTTCTAGCTCATTCGTGGTTCAATATCATTTGGGTTTACTGAAGGGGGTTTCCCTTGAATAGTTTCCCACTCTCTCTCTCTCTGTATTAAAATGTGGGTACACTTCCTTTTAATACAGAATAAACTTTTTAATAATATTTATTTGAATTCCAAGGGATATCTAAAGAAATTTTAAACATCCAAAATCCAAACCAACCAATGAATATATAAACTGTTTGTACGCAAAGAAACATCAAAATGAAAGATTATAAAAATTAATTCACTGTACAAAAAATGCAGACATCAGTTTTTGCACCTAATTTACATTAGGTACTTTGGAAAAGATTGGTGATTTTTGTTTGTTGTAGCTTTCTTCTATGGACACAATTAGAAAAAAAAATTAAATTTCACTGCATTAAAAACGTTGTCTTTTACATCTGGTTGAGATTCAGCGAATCCAACTCTCCATGATGTTATTATATTTTTTCAAGTTAAGTAAATAAAGTGTTCGGCTGTATTCCATATTTTTTTGGATATCAAACTTATTTTTCACTCCCTTTTTCACTTCTCTAATCACTCAACCTTCTTGGCTAAGGTTAAACTTGTGCAGGTTTCACGCGTAAACATCGTAAAAACACCGCAATTTACACTACTTGTAGAATGACAATGAGCGACTGTCAATGAGAGACAAAGGCGCCAGATTATGACAAGCAACATAAACCACACCCCTTCCATGCTGGGCGTCACGTGATGGCATTACCACACAAAAGCAATTAAAGCAGAGCCAAAACATCCCTTACTTTAGGAAAAGATCACTTGCAGCTGTTGCAAATTTCCACACTTTCTCTTTTACTATGATTCAATAACTCTTAACTTAGTGCAGGTAAAACAGTACCAAAAACCCTACGAAAAAACAAAAAATTGGTCCGTTGATGAAACTTGGCAAAAATGTTTAATTGGTCATGAGAATGAAGAATCAAAAGAGTCCATAAAAATATATAGGGTGGAAGGATGTTTTTTGGGGACGGGAGGGTATGTGGGTGTTTGAAACTGAAAAATTAATTTTGGTACAATCTAGGCAAGTGAAGCATGTTTTTTGAGTATTTTTTGACGCTGGACCAAATGGAAACAAAAGAACAATGATATAACCACCCTACAAAAAGTCCTTTTTATAGACGAAAATACATGTAAAAAGTGAGGAAAGGTAAGTGTAAACAGGTGAAATGGGCGGGATATTCGTGTGTATAGTACGAGTGTGGGGTGCCTCGCAGGTGTTACTAAAGAAGCGGGAATGAGAGAGAGAAAGTGAGTAAGTGATAGTATGCGTAGTTGTGAAGGTCACTGACACGAGTGAACCTCCACACATAAGAAGCCTTAATTCTAAATTTAGATTACAACTTGACACCACTGAACAGAAAGGACCAACATCGAAACATCTCAAGATGACGACATTAATAAAGAAATACATAGAAACTGAAAGAACAGGCAACTGGGAGTTCCATTTGTAAACTGTCAAAATGATGAGGGCTTACTTCATTTCCAGTGGTCGTTTACATTATTCGAAAGCAAGAAAAATCTACTTGCAGTTGATGTCCGAAATGTCTATTAAAATGGACCCATTGGAGTATGAAACATTCTTGAAAACGTACAAACGTAAGACGTACATACAAATTTTGTTCAGGTACGTGGAGTGATATGGTCATAGAGCAGACCACGAATCATGACTTCAAAGTGTCGGGAGGGATTGTAAGGAGAGGTTTCACGGAGGATATTTTAAATGCTTATGTTGTTACTAAACCAGCAGTCTCAGAAATAGTTAAGGCTCTTGAAGAGTTTTCTAGCACCCAATTTTTTCCCCAGAACAACATGTAGATCTGCGAGAGAGTTGCATTAAGAGAGATAACGACGATGTCAACAAGTTACAAGCTTGGTTGGACTTACATGACCCTTCTTCTACAGAAACAACTGTAATAGTTTCTAGGTACTGGAGTAACAGGTACAAACCGAATTAAGTGTCATTTGGCAAAAGAAGTTGGCGAAGGGGGGTTGGAAGCCATAGTTGGTAAAAAAAATCTGGATATAAAAATGAAACGAAAGCGATAACGTCCGACCCCAATCAGCAATAAACAGTGCTGTTAAAGTTCATGACAAAACCATACACATCGATCCTCTCATTTTTATCTGAGAATGCTGGTGAGAAAAACCCCAATTAACGACTTATCTAATTATTTCAAATATAAAATTGCCCCATACCCATTGTTACTCTTCAACAACTCAGGGATGAGAAAAACAGTCAAGTAAGCGCTATACGAGGAGTTCAAAAGCGTCGATGAGAATCTTCTTGAGTGTTGACACCATCATAATTGACAAAAACTACTTACTTCATGCAGCGAAATGGAACAATTTAACTTGCAATTCCTACAATGATGTATGTGATGTCTATGTGAGATACGTCCAAAAGCATTTTAAATCAGCTGTCATAGAATATGATGGGTACGATGACAATGACAGCATAAAAACTTCTGAACACTTAAGGTGATACAAACATTTCGCGCCTCAATTTATGATAATGGAGAGTACCCCAGTGTTTGGGAATCAAGAGCTGTTTCTCACTAACTTTGAAAACAAAAAGAAACTGATTAAAATGCTGAAAACATTGCTTCACAAAAGCAATTATGAAGTTATACAAGCTTGTGGTGACGCAGACACTTTAATTGCTAACACCGCAATTGAGAAGGCTAAATAGCTTCAACCTGCAATTGTTAGTCAAGATACTGATATACTTGTGCTCATGACAGCCCTTGTTCCTTTGGACAAAGTAGTGTATTTATTAAAACCAAAAATAGGATGAATTAATCAGAGACTATTTTCATCACATCCCTACAACAGCAGTATTCAAACATTCACAACTACATATTGCTGGGCCATTCATTTAGTGGTTGTGACAGCACTAGTGCTATATTTGGGAAAGGTAAAAAAATTCCTAAGAATACTGAAATCAGAGGCTGCTATGGAGAAAGTCACATCAACTTTCAACTCCAGGGGTTCAACAGAAATAGAAGCGAAAAAATCTGAGGAAACTTTATTTTTGTCCCTGTATGGCGAGAAAAATGGTCAATGTTCTCTAGATGAATGGAGATACAGACTATTTCAAAAGTCTTTGAAAAAGACTAGTGCCAAATTGGAATCCCTTCCACCCACGTCTGACAGTGTAGCTCAGCACTCATCTAGATGTTACTACCAAGTATAGTTGTGGCTTGGTAATAAATTATTGCCTGAACAGTGGGGTTGGACATGACAGGATGGGAATTTGTTGCTACCCACTAAAATGACATTGGAAGCAGCCCCTGAAGACATTCTGAAGTTAGTGTCATGTACATGCAGAGGCAATTGTTCTACATCACAATGTAGCTGCAAGAAGAGTGGACTTGCATGTACACAACTGTGCAAGGTGTGTGAAGGCCTGACATGCCTCAATACGGAACATGAAGAAGAACCGATGCTCATTGACCCTGAAGGCTTGATTGAAGGTGACTCTATTAATTTCGAAGGAGATGGTTAGTGTACAAAACTCTTTTTTTTCTTGTATAATTTCAAGTGATTTACCATAAATTTGTACCTTATTTCATTACTTATTCTTTATTACTTATACTGTTTATTACTTACTATTTTTATAACTCACTACTACTTACTTATTTTATTACCTACTGGTACTTTCTTCTATTAAATTTTGGCTGTTCATTAACTTTGTTCATTCATGTTTGGTTCCTTTCAATGGTAAACGTTATAATAAATAATACATGTATTTTCGTCTATATAAAGGACTGTAACTTTTTCTAGGGTGGTTATATCGTCTTTCTTTTGTTTTCATTCGATCCAGCGTCAAAAAATACTCAAAACACATGTTTCACTTGCATTTTCAAAAACCCACATTTCCCCCCTCCTCTCTCCAAACACCCTTCCACCCTAGAAATTTTTATGGACTCTTTTGATTCTTCATTCTCATTACAAATGAAACGTTTTTGCCAAGTTTCATTAACGGACCAATTTTTTATATATATATCCCATTTTACCTGTACTAACTGTATTTAAATACCTGGGTTTGTTGGGTTTAGTTGGGATTGTCAAGTTAGATTCGAAGTAAGTAGAAACTTGAACAAATTTACAACTTACTGTATAAACTTTGAATTATTCAAATATTTCCTTCTAAAGTTCGAATTAAATGTTATATTTTACCGTCGATTCAAATAAAAATTATGTGGGGAATAATGGTGGTATCAAATTATCCAATTATTTAAATTAAACAACTTTGAATTAGCAATATTCTAATGTACAACCTTCCTCATATCTACCCAATAGCAATACTTTATGTGCGTACAAAGATTCAAGAACAAAAATGAACTTGCCCCATCCCCTCCACCTTTACACCCTATTTCATCTGATGTACCCGCAATACCTTAAGCTAACTTAAGCCTAATCAACCAAACCATGGTGACCATTGGGATTATTCTCTTAAAGGGGAGAAATAGCAAGGTACCCGTCGGGAATCTAACCCAGGACCCCTAGGTTTGTAGCCGGGTACTGACCACTACGTCAAGGGGCTGGTTTTATAGCCTATGAGGTAGCGTGATGGTATATTTATTAACATGGTTCCTCGAAAAATAATGAATACAATGGAAAAAGTGCCATCTCCATCCGACGATAAATATCGAGTTTACTGGCAACAGACAGAATCGAGGGCACATAGAGCTTCTCGAGATTTATTATAGCTATAGATAAGTCGAATTAAAATATGTAAATAAATGCTATCTTACAATTCCAGACACTTTATTTTCAAACAGAAGGTTTTTAGAATCGTTTTGATCTTAAATGCATCCAAAGTCGTGCATTAACTTAATTCTAAATAAGTATTTGTTTGTAATAAATGCTTTTGTTCATTAATCACTCATTTTTGTCATTGATAGTAGACGCACAATTTCTTGCCTACCTCGTAAGGGAAGAGCATGATTAGGTATGGATGTATGTGTGTATGGACAATAATACATGTGAAAACTAAACACCAAACTAGTGATTTGGTAAATTCCCAAAATCTTCTTTTTGAAGCAAAAAATTATGGCGATTAGAATAAAGAAAAACCTAAGCTTATTTCTAGTTAAACACACTGTTAATTTAATTGATTAGACAAAGCCACACTAGACTTGTCAAGCTTGCTCTTTAATTATTTTTAATTTCAATTTATTATTCGAGATTAGATTTACCTGAAGTAGAAATCACAATACATGGAAAAGTATTCATTTTGATGCCAAATTTTCTTTCAGTAACGAATACAAAAGGGTGAAAAGAATAATTATATGCGCTTTGGCATTCAAAGTCTACCTTTAGAAAATCCATTAGATATCCTGTGAAATTATTGAGAGTATTAATCTCAATGGAAATAGTTAATCTGCAAATTATATATGTTAAATATAGCTAAACTACCTTTTGCCCACATCTTTACTTGAGTTAGTTTCTGTTTTAAAAACATGTTCATTAAAACAACAACGTTTATCATCCCAGAGATTTTCATTTAACGTGAAGAAAATAAATCACGCAACTTATTATGTAGAGATTACAAAGATGAAAACTTTGGAGTTGATGAATCTATCTTCAGCGTATAATGTGAGTATTGAGCGATTGTCTATCTCTAACACTCAACATCGGATCGTTGCCAAACGCCCTTCATCATCGGGATGCCGTCTACGGTATTTGGGCTATCCATCATTGCCGTAATGCAGGCTCTTTGAGAGCTCTTTGGATAGTTTTTGCTGCATGCATGGAGACAACAGATCCAAAATTCCGTATCGGCAATGTACCATATGTTTACTTACACTTGCATGCAGTTGTTGTTCAATGTTTGAATCCGATATCTTTAAACTTATCACCAACTATGTATTATCAGTCATTGAAGTCATAGCAGTACCTGCATTATTACCAGGCTTCGCTTTTTCCACCGTTCAATGTACATAAAACAATGATATTCCTTTAAAAGTCACTGCTCAGCTCCTTGAAAACATACATAATTTTTAGATAGCTTGAAAACCTTATCGATACATAAAATAAAACATAAAAACTATCGCATTCAAATCTTTTTCAAAAGTTATTTAGATATACTCGAATATATAGGTACATAAACCATTCTTTATATCTATTTGTGAAATCAAAACAACCAATTAAAGAAATATATGATTTCTCTTTTATTTCACTATTGAACATAAATTATATGATTACTCTTTGGATTTGGTGATCAAGTTTTACAGAAAAATTATAAATTCTACATCCAATAGGATATTTCATCATTGATCATGCGTTTTAAGAAAAAGTCTTTAAGAAATATCCATTTATTTTAGGTAATTCTTTTGATGAATAGCCTTAAACATTACCGGTAAAAATCTTCATATTATGCCCCCAAAATATTTCATCGAAATCTATTAGATCCTATAAAAAAGGCGAACAGACCGACACTTTGTTTTATAATAGTAGAGATATTAAAACTATATGTGATAATATTTAATGTAACTTTATTTGCTTTAATTTTGGGATTGAACTTGAACAGTAAGATACGAAAAAATTACCATTTCTTGTTCTCAATACCAAAACGAAAACATAAAAATTGGGATGGGAAATATGTGGAATGTTAGGAGAAAATTGTTATATATCTTCAAAGAGGATTATTTAATATAATAAATCAGACTAGGCAACAAATGAAGCCAGAGCTATTTGGAACTCACTATAAACTTAATCCGAGATGCTATCAGCCCCCAAATAGCTGCTGCAAAAACATATTAGTAATATTTAGCCCGCTACTTCAATTTTGCTTCGTTCAGTCCCCTGCAGGTTGAAGGCATTAACCTATAATATTACACTAATAAATTAGATATTATAAAAGGAGAATGTCGATGAAATGTATCCACACATGTGTGGAGAAAAGTGTGAAGACACTTAGAAAAATTACCCCTAGGTACACTCAGCTAGATTTCGAACCTCATCCTCCAAGTCATCAGCTAGCTATTCAAGACGAGACTTAAGAATTTTTGTCCGATCGTCTACCATTGTCTGTCTGGGTGTAAATCGATCCTAAATAATAGGCCTGACTATACTTTTTCACTTAGATCTACTCTTTTGCTCTCTCAGGATCCATTTTCACTAAAATATTTTTTTTTCACTGAAAAAATAAAACCACTGTTCATTTATATCACTTCTTTAGGCGGTGGGTGGGGGAAGGTGTTAGGAAGAGCGTAGCGTCAGAATTGAAATCGATCGTTTCACGCACACACGCACACAAATCACTCGCTAAACACCTTCTACATTGCACGTATTGATACGGCTTATTTCCAAAAATATAAAAGAAGGGTCTGAAAAAAAAAGATCACCTTTATGTCGACAATATATCACTTTCTACCGTGTCTTATCTGTTAGGCTGCCAACACGTAGCCCCCAGCACAGTGCAGGTTTACACCTGTCCTAGGGAGAAACTGGGGAAACACAGGTACATCTCCACTCTTATCAAATACACGAGATCTTGTACACATTTATATTCGTTCACGAGATCTTGTATTTTTTATATATGTATTTATTTAATCTGATGAATTTGAGGTTAGTTTTCCCGAGCTACTGTAAATATAATGTTACCACTGACCAATACAAATTAGATGGCTAGTAAATTATTCAATATTACAACAGGTCATGGTCCAAATATTATGAACAAAATGAAAACACTTAGTAAGAATACAATATTTCATCATTTTTCATAATCATATTAATTTAGATAATATTAAAAACCATGTTAATGGTTAAAACTAACCTATCTTTAACATTCTGGGGTTTTATTTCACTAGAACTAGGTTTATTATAAACTTTAAAGGTTAGTTTTGAGTATGTAAGCTTAGGAAAAATTCACGTAGAGTGACAAGAGAAAAGGGAACCAAATTAATAAATCACATGTAAAATCCACGTATTCTCGAATGCACACAACTGAGATTAAAAATAGAACCTCCCTATTTCTGGCACTAGTTTGGACCTATTTTGTGAGCCCACCACGTCATCAGCGATGGTGTTTTTCTTTGGATGGAAAGTTACGTTTTCCTAATTATTTGGGATGGGATGTAGGAACGCTAGAAAGGGTATTTTTGCCAATTTTGTAAATCACTTTTTTTTGGGCAAAATAAATAAAATATTATTCCAGTATAAACATAGAGTTTGATTTTATTCACATGGCAGCTCTTGAATATATTATGACTGTCAAGGGTGTTCTGGAATTTAATGACAACTTTTTATCTTTATTTAAAAAGTCTCACATCTAATGCCGCTATGTTCATGACATATATTAGAGAATTGTTGAAATCAAAATGTAAATAAAATTTAACTCCATGATTTTACTGGAAAAATATTTAATATATTTTGGCCAAAAATCTATTTTATGTATAGAAACTACAAAATCACAGTCCTTATCTCGTGATCCATACTATTTCGCCTCAACAGCATCATCTGACGAATACGGATGAAGAATGTGTTGTTTGGACACACTCTTGTATATTTTATTTATCTTCTTTATTTACTATATTTAGCGAAGTCAAGGCCAGTTTTACTTTTTTACACTTAATATAGAGGGAATGAGGAAACCAAAGATAAACTCATCATTTTTCTAGATCACCTAATGCATTTAGTTGAGATTCAAACTAACATCCCATCACTTCATTATCAATCCACTCTTTTACGAGCTCGACATCTTACACACTGTATTCACAAGTAAAGTTTTGACTTAGGATTAATAATCAAAATATAACTCTTTTTATTACTATATTAAATGAAACTTTCAAAATAAATGCAATTTTAATATATTTATTGTTTTAATTTGGATAACGTGTTTACACAATAAATATTTTCTCAAGGGCGACATCATCTTGGGTATAGAATCCTCAAAAATCAATATTTATAGTTATAGAATAGCAGCCACAATGCTACAGAGCAATACAATTTAATGTTTAAATAACTTAGGCTTACCTTCATTGGTGGGCACACTGATTAAAGGTAAGCTTCATCTAGTCTGTATTGCCAGCGATGGGAAAATTGGGTTGGGAATCCCAAATGAATGAAATGGAGTTTCATAAATTTTATTCAATGATTTCTCACGCAATTCCTTCACATACAAATTGATAAATTTCCTCTTAATTTTTCATTATTAATCCCCAACTCTTTAATTAGTTAAATGTGGATGACCCAGCCGAATAGGAAAACGTCGTGAAAATAATATTCATAAGGAATGTATATCAGTTTCCTTATTTCAAGGTTGTCTATAATGAGTAGGGTCCACGGTTATTTAAAACACTGACGTAATCCTTCATATAGATATACTATAGCTATGCAAGTTATTGTGGCGCAATCGTGATCATGTTAAAACCCACCTGGTCACTGTTCAGGTGTCGTAATCCTGAGGCTAATGGCCCTGCATTCGTAATCATTCCTATGTTTTTATAAATATTTTCTTGGATATGTGTATGCTTGCGAGGACGTGGTTGGTGTAAAAATGGACAATGTAAATGTGAGAGTGCTGTTATATGAAGACGATGCCGTATTAATAGCTGGAATGTAATGGACTTGCAAAATTCATTAAATCGTTTTAATGTAGCAACAAACAGAATGTATCTTCATATAAATATCTCAAGAATAAGGTGAAGGTTTTGTTAAGGAAGGATCAATAAATGATTGTCAACTTAGAATAAATGGAAAAATATTAGAACAAATGAATGGTTTTGTGTATTTGGACAGAATTTTTGGTAATAATGGAGGGATGGATGGTGAAATCTAAAGACGGGTGAATGCATCTCGAAAAGTAGTTGGAAGTATGTGGACTATTGCAAAGAATGAAATAGTATCGAAAGAGGCAAAGATGGCAGTATATAAAAGTGTGTTAATGCCAACACTATTTTATGGATTTGAAGCGTTGGTTTATAAGGAGAAACACAAGTACAAGTTGTATGTGGTTGGAATGAAATATCTAAGAAATGTATAGGGGAAAACTCGTATAGACAGTCAGTAATAAATGGGTGGTGAAGAAATGCTGTATAGAGGGGAATTCATTAGGTCAATATTAAAGAAGTGTCTTACGTTGGTTTGGAAATGTTGAGAGGATAATTATGCAAAAATATTAAGGTAAAGTTTATGGATCAAAGACGTGAATAAATGTTGTAGGTTAATGTGTGATAAAGAACAACATTAATAGTTTTAAGAATAAAAGATCATGTATGATTCGGTGTATGGATGTTGTTCATGCAAAGGGAGTATTAAAGGATAAGAAAGTGTGGAGAAAGTTAGTGAGGATGGATTAAGAACAAAGTTTTTTTTGAGCTATATTGACAGTTTCTTGCCTACCCCTTAAGGGAAGGGCGTGATTAGGAATGTATATATGTAGGTATAGTAATTATTTTTAGTAATAATTGTCACATTAATTTGGTAATGAGTAATAAATGATAAAATTAAATCTTCGTTGTTATTCTTTTATTCCCTTCTCTTTATTTACTATAAGGAGAAGAGAAAAAGAGAATAACAACAAATATTTAATTTTATCTTTTATAATAATTGTTATTAAAATTATCAGCGATTCTTACTATAGAATATACGCAGATATGATAGCTATCTTAAGGGTGTGGGTAAGAGTAAAGAAACATTTTAGAGGTAATCTACCCGCAGAAGAGTGGGAACCCTAATTCAATAGAACTTTCAGTGTCTCGAGCCCTTTCAATATCATGGAGGTCATGGCCTAGACCAGTGGTTCCCAACCTGGGGGTGATCGCCCCCAAGTGGGTGATTTGAGTTATCAGGGGGGCAATAAATAAGTGGGGGGCGATTTTGGGGCGATGAGTATTCAAAGGGGGAAAAATTTAAATAGTACTGTACAGTAGAAGTTGCCGGGTAGCACGAGTCACTGGCTATTCTCAGCCGGCGAGTTCACTGCACTCACCCCTCTCCACAGTCCCCACCTTTTGTTGCTCAGCGTTGCTGACTGGTGACTCAACCCCCTCCCCCTCCTGCCATCACAACACACTTGCCATTGACCTACATTCGTCTTCATTCTTCATTAGTCTTTGTGTGCCTCACCATCAGTTTTTGTGGGTGTCTTGTTTGTTTTGAAGTGTAGAAATTCATGCACAATGGATTCAAAAAAGAAGAAGTGTCGTCAATACTCAGCTGAGTATTTAAAATTCGGTTTTATCTCGTCACCGCAAAATGTGCAGTTTTCACATTGTCTTTTGTGCGATAAAACATTTACTAGTAATGAAGCCATGAAGCCTTCGCGAATGAAAGCTCATTTATCAAGAGTACACAGTGATAAAGTGAGTAAAGAACTTAGTTATTTTCAACACCTCAAAGCTAAAGCTGATAAACGGCCTAATGTGAGTGAATTATTTAAAAAACGAGCAACCGATCTTGACAAAGGTCTTCTTGCTTCTTACGAGGTGTCTTTACTGATCGCTAAATGTGGCAAACCTCACACGATTGGCGAAACTCTTGTTTTACCGGCTACCAAAAAAATTGTTGAAATCATGCTAGGCGAGGGCCCTAGTAATAAGATAAGTCAATCGGTTCCTTTGAGCAACAATACTGTTTCCAGGCGAATTGACGAAATGGCCACGGACGTTGAATCCAAACTCACCAATTTGTTGAAAAAAAGTAAATTTGCATTGCAGATTGATGAATCAACTGTGATTGATAACAAAGCAATTTTATTAGCTTATGTGAGGTTTATCAATGAACAAAAGGAAATTACCGAGGAAATGTTGTTTGCTAGAACTTTGATCACTGATACGAAGGGATCGTCGATTTTTAAAGTGGTGCAAGATTATTTTGAGGAAAAAGAGATTCCCCTAACAAACGTGAGCGCTTGCGCAACAGACGGTGCTCCTGCCATGTCAGGTCGTCATGCTGGGTTTCTAGCCCACCTTAAGAAAGAAGTGCCAGAGGTCATCACTATTCACTGTGTCATTCATCGTCAACACTTAGCTGCGAAAAAATTGAGTGGTGTCCTGCATGAAACCCTACAACTGGTTATTACTGGTGTCAACAAGATTAAAGCTAATTCCCTCAATGACCGTCTGTTCCGACAACTTAGCCATGAAAATGATGAGGAATTCGAACGCTTGCTTCTACATACGGCCGTGAGGTGGCTTTCCAAAGGAAACTGTTTGCGCCGTTTCTTCGAATTATTTGACACGGTTACTGAGTTTCTCGACACGTCTGATCCTGTTTTAAGTGAGAATTTGAAGCAACGCAAGTTGGAACTTGCGTACCTTACAGATATTTTTGAAAAAATGAACGAAGTCAATATAAGGCTTCAAGGAAACAAGATGAACCTTATCAAGGCCAAAGGAATTATTTCATCATTCATCGCCAAGTTTGATATTCACAAGGTAAATATTGGCCGTAAAGAGCTGATTCAGTTTCCGACCCTTAAAAAGTGTTCAGTGTCAGATAACGAGACTCCTGAACTCCCAGAAGACAAAATCCTAATTTTTACTGATCACCTTGACCAGTTAAAAACTGACATGGAATCAAGATTTGAAGATTTGACCAAGTTACAAATTCCGGATTGGATTCTAGATCCATTCTCGTTTGAAGCTGTGGATAAGCTTGATAACTCTTTGCAGACAGAGTTTCTAGATCTGAAGTATGACTGTGAGGCGAAAATCATTTTCAAGCAGAGCGGTTACGAGTTAGTCTGGGTGAAGCTTATGGACACTTATCCACAACTGTGGGGAAAAACTGAACCACTTCTCATCTCGTTCCCGTCAACATATTTAGTTGAAAAAGGATTTAGTTCTGTTGTCCAGCTCCTCACAAAACAAAGAAATAAGTTGGACATTAGCCTCAAAGGAGACTTGCGCCTGAACTTGACGAACATAAAGCCGGATATTCAAGCTTTAACTGAAATCCACCAAGCACAAGGCAGCCATTGAAAAGGTAAAATAAAACAATAACAAAGTTTTCAAACTTTCATTTATTTTTTCAAATTTTAACTGTCAACTTTCTTAATTTTTTCCAGATTCCAATTTAAAAATGAAAACATGTACTCCTGTTTTTTAAATGTACGTCAATGATCTTAGTTAATTATTTCACTTCTTTGTTCTTAAAAAAATCTGTAAAAAATGTACATTTTAATTTTTTTTCTATTTTATTTAAGAGTGACCGGATAAAACTGCTTTGGTTGTTTTTATATACGGTGGTAAAATTGTTTAAAATAATAAAACTGCTTTATTATTTACACTTTACTTCAAATTAAAATTAGGCATACAATGAAAATGAAAAGGGGGCGATAGGTGTTAGTCAACCTCCAGAAAGGGGAGATGGGCCACAAAAGGTTGGGAACCACTGGCCTAGACCATTCGACCAATGAAGTGGGTTACTTTTGCAGAACCTAAATAACTCTTCCATCTCTACTTCTAAGGCATCACGCTCATGCATATTGGAATGGGTAGAAATACTCCTCAGCCAACTTGAAAGGGGTAGCTTTATGAGGAGGAGGAAAACCAGGATTATTGACAAACAAATGGTATACACATTCACAAATGGCTATACATTCCCCTAGAAATCGCTAAACTACGTCACTATAGATCATAGTTTGGAAGATAACGGAAGCCAAATGAGTTTCAACACCGACAATTTCCTGGAAGCTTTATTTATATTTATTGAAAATTTGTTAGATTAACACTGCTTTGATACACATGGGAATCCCTTTTCCCCAGTTACTATTGTAAGATTTATAAAGAGATGCCACCCTTTCAAATTACAGGCCAGAGGTAGACGTCACCACCTCCAACTTACTGGGGAACTTTACAAAGATTAGTGTCTGCATAGCTGACACGTTGATACATAATTTGTTTACTCCAGTGGGTTTGAGAATGGATTTTTTCACTCAATAATGATTAATATGTATTTATCCATTCAGGATAGACACGAGCTTAGCCCCAGTACTGGGATATACGTGCCCCCGAAAAGGACCTATCGTGGGGAAGAGATGCTCATGGTATCAGCGTTGTTTGGTGTACCTATCTATCAAAGGTTATAAGAACACCAACACCTCACAATATACAGATCATTTATTTGCCATTAATTTCAAGGCGTTAAAGCAAGACCCTTTGCTGCGTGCGATGCATCTCATGATCCCAAAGGATCATGATCAAAGAATCACTCTGCTAAGAATGGAAGACAAAAAGTTTATAGTTTCTCTTTGTGAGTGTGTCACTATAAAATGAAGGTTCCGCTTAAAATTTCTCATATGCCAAAGTTATGGGCTCACAAGTAGGTACTCCGCAAGCTGGTCAAACGAGGAATGTTGGAAGAAGAATAGCAGATTCCTGGTCAAGAAATTAGGAGAATTTCTAAGCTAACTTTTAGTGCCTTTATTCAGAGGTATCCTGGTTCATCATTCAACATGTAGGAAATAAGGCACACATAAAATATGTTATTGTTGTCCCCAGAAACATTACACCACTCCGAGCGACACCACCAGCAAATGCTATCGGCCACCAATCTTGTGGTATTTGAGTTGGACAAGGAAATAGAAATGGTCCTCACTTCAAAACTATACGACAAGTCTAAATGGGATTTATACCAATAGTGTTTCAATGGTATTTAAATTTCAGTAGACAAACTACACCACTTGAAAACGCCACTCTAGTGGCATTAGTTCTCATTCCAACTGTACTCAATACTGTACCGGTCCATAAACGTAAAAAAAGCAGAACTTTTATTCGAGCTTACTATATCCTGAGGGGGTATCGCGTGGGACGCAAATGAAGAGGTGAGAATACATTACATGCTTTTCCAAGGTTGTTTAATTATCTGATTAGAGCAAGAATCCAAAGTGAGCCAACTGGTGGTGAGAATTTCTCACGATGATCCAAAAAATAAATGTTTTGAAAGAATTTACTGTCAACACAAAATGATTGTCACCTATTAAATATCCAACACCCACTCATAAACCACTGACAGCGTCACAAAGCCCAACTCTTACAAAGAGGAAATAGAAAAGGGTTAAAGAAAACAGATGGTTGCCTTTCCGCCCCTAATAGATCGTTTGGCGGACATCTAATGCAACCCTTCACATCTTGCATGTTTTGCAAAGGATGGCATCGCTCATAAAAACGTCAAAGAAATATACGCCCAAAGTACAGGAATGGCTTTGTGCACAGGACGATTATAATTTTCACAAACTTGTAGTAAAAATATTTCCACGAAACAAATCTATGGGGTCCAATATGGACGATCTCTGGCAAGCCGATCTCAATAATATGAGGATTTTCAGCAAATACAACAATGGCACTGTGTACTTGCGTGACGTTATTGACGTAATTTAGCAAAACAGCCTGGGTAAGGACGCTTTCTTCCAAAACTGAGTGTGTCGTTCGGGTCGACTTTCAGTACTTTTTAAAACGAAGTAAACGTAGGTCTAAAACTTTACAAACTCACACGGAAACAGAGTTTACGTCATGTTGCATGAGGAATTTTTTCAGAAAATAAGGCATATATATATAAATACATCCCCAATAACCTTAATGTAAAGAAAATCATTGTGGAACAATTCAACAGGACTCTAAAGGGGCACATTGGGTGGTACTTTACAAAAATAGCATGTATTGCTATTTAAACGTCCTTTAAGATATCATCAACGTCTACAATCGTGCAGAACATTCAAGTATAAAAATGGTGCCTGCAAACGTTTCAAAGACCATTTTACTCATAGCTAGAGAATAGAGAAATTCTATGTGGCAATTATCGTAAACAACAAATTAGTGAACTAAACTCAAAGTCTGTAATATGGTCTGCTACAGAAAAACCAAAATGCTCTTTGAAAAGTAGTATAAATGCAATTGTAGTGAAGAATATTTCAAATTCGTCCTAAATATGTTTTGCCACCCTCGTGTATATATTAGCTGATCTAGCCAACGAGGAAGTTGATGGTACATTCTAAGAAAAGAGCTACGCCACATACCGTCTCCCATAAACATTAAATGTTGATACAATTATAGGCACAAACTGTAAAAGCACCGAAAAGAAAGAGTTCGTTCAGTGGAGAGGTTACCACTTCAAGTTTAATTATTGGTTTCCCACCAGCTACGTCAGGTACCTACCTTGAATATTCCATTTTACACCACATTGATGAGCTAGAGCTCTAGGGGATATTTCCGAGTATTTTGTCATGAATTTCACTACACAACTGCCTTTTCGTCTGACGCTCGATGGACATTGAGAGGTTTCTCCAGTTGAATTTCAGTATTCTTGCTCTTTAAAAGTCGTACTGGTGGGTATAACATTCATTATATGGTACAACATGGAAGAAGATAATGGTATAGAGGGGGTTTACTTATATCATAATAATACTAGCTTGAAACTAGGCTACTATAGACGACTTAATCAATACTTATAAGGCTGTGAAAGCTTTTAAAAATCAAAACTGTTTTTCTTACTTTAAATTGTACAGTAAAGTTAGTATTATCATGTCAGCGCCTTTGAATATAAAATACTGATACTATCTCTACAACTATGTCTGCAGCTATGTATGGTACGAACCCGGCAATAACTAGATCAAAAACAAAAATGAGCCAAATTTAAATATTTTATTGTACTACCCCCTTAGATCTACATCCACTCGGATATTGTGTGGGTAGTATTATGGCACCATCTTTACGTATAGTCAGTGTCAACTACTCCAACTATGCCTATGGTACACATAACACTGGTGTAACAGTGCCATTTGAGTTTGGAAAGGTTTGTGGGAAATTTTATTTTCTATTCAGCTCAATATGAACTGTCCGTACCAAAGTAACCACGCCAACCAGTTGGGAGCAGAAATAGCTTCTATCTACCAAGACATTACTTACTAACACAGGTATAGAATAGGGAGCTTTATCAGCACCATGTTCAAAAGCGTCATTCCTTAGATGACAAGTGCTGATAAAGCCATTGGAAAATAGGCATTTTTACAGATATTGATGTGCTCTCTGTTGCCACCAATCAGCGTCATCCTTTCAAAGAGCTACTAGGACAATGTGTCAGCGAAGCTGGAAATAACCCTAAATGAAAGGCGCAGGAAAATATCGACACACTGAGGATCATCTCAGGCTCTAAAGGGCGTCATAAGTAGCATCTAAGTCAGACTGCTGTCGTTACCTTAAGTAAAACGGTCACCAAAAATAAGAAAGTGTTGCTGGATATTTTCGGTAGAAATTTATCTTTTACACCCCCAGTATTTCAAATGTGCCAGCAGTGCACTCAATCATTTTTTGTACCGTTAACAAAAATCAGTCTTGAAAGTGGGTAATGGATCCAGTCAAAAGCCCTTTCTTCTATGAGGATTTACCCTATGAATTTACTGTTACCTGTAAAGCTTATTCTATACAGATCTTGTGACGTTGTCACAGACATGAAACTAAGGAAGACTGTTTGGGCTCACCTAGTCTGGTCACTTTTGACTGGTCTGCTTCACGACTCAGAAAACACGCGCGCTCCGCAACACATCATGTATCCAACTAACCGTCCGTGGCTCGAAATACAACTCCGAGCTAGACTCGAACATGTGAACATCGAGATGCGCAGACCCATATGCGCCAACAATTGTGGTCTGGTGAAATAAGACCTATCCACCGGCGCGTGATTTGAATAATTACGCGGCTAATCGAGACTGTTCTCGAAACATGTGCACGCCCCTTCCTCCTGTCCCATCTGTGTTTCCCACCGTATGTGAACACGTGACAGACTTTGTTTTGTATATAACGGCTGGACTGTGTAGTGATGTCACTCATTTCTCTGCGCTCAATTAGGTGAGGCACTTTGTCTTAGCTTTAGACTTAGTTTATATTTCGACGTATCTAAATTATGTTTGGCTCTTCATGTTCTAAATTTATATGTTTCGGCTTTATTTATTTAAACGTGACTCAGAATTAAATTCATTAGAGACTGCAGGATTTGCCTGTCAGCCATTATGGATTACTTGATGTTTAAACTCTGTTTCTTTTTGCAGACCCGCCTTGTCCGCCTCACGGACGGGTTTGGGGTTTATTACGCCGCCATCTTGGGGCGCTAGTTACCTTTCTTAAAGTTAAACTTATTGAAATGTTTGGTTTGCTTGTCAAAGTTTTAAGGGTTTAGTCTTTTGTAATAAATGAACTTGTTGTTCAACTCTGGGGCCGCGAGCCCGCGCACTTAGCGCTTCGGCCAAGTTAATAGTTAGATTGATCTAATTTAAATGGTGTCTGTTAAAACTGATTAGGTTGATCTAAGTCATTGATTGTTTGTTAAATTTTCTCTTTTGCGCCTTGTAATGGCAGTTAGTAATTATTCAGCGTACTCATGTCGATTTTGTATCGGCATCGATGAGTTGTGTACACCTTTACTATTTGTCTTTATTTAACTTTTCTAGTTAGGTTAGTCGCCTTCTGCGCTGGGTCAATTTTATATGTATTTATTTATTATTGTCTTACTGTTTTCTCTCTAAGACTTGGGGTCTTGCCCCATTATTTATTATTCCTATCTGTCATTGTTGACTTTTCACTCCACTACTCTTAGTATGTCTCACTCTCGTTTTTCTACGAGTTGTATGTCATAAATAAAAAAAAACTCCCTTGTAATCAACCTACCTTTTATTTATAGTGTTATGCACCTATCAAATTAAAGGGGGGGTTACAATCTTTCACAGACCCTGCTGTTTAGGCTAAGATAATGAAACCCAATGGTGACTCTTTCATTTATAAGGAACAAATCGCTCACGCTAACAACTGGTTGTATTCACTCAGGTGAATGTGTTTTAAACCAAAAACTATTCTCGCCTCCCAGCAACACTTATGCGTACAACTTGTACACTGAGACGTTGCTCAGTTACTACAGTGAGTCAAAAAGAAAGCATCTGACCGGTGGCCTATGGTACGAAGAATCCTTTAACACGTTTGAAGAGGCTGACAACACCCAAAATGAAATTTGAGAATCGCCATAGTCTCTCTTCAAAAAGTAAAACAGTGATTCTTTTGAGATATGCACACGATGACGTGTTCAGTCGATAGAAAAACCTATTGAACGGTGCTGAGCTCAGGGTCAAATTGGCCGTTTCATAGACGCGTTCATTATTATGGCTGCCATTGAAATCCCCCAGTTTTAAGTCTACACCTTCAATGCTTGTATTCTAGTGCGACGAGTCAAAGGAGAACCATTTATCCTGTTGGTCCATGCCAAAGCATTAAACGTTAGTTTCACAAAGTTTCCCCTAGCCAGAATGGAAGTTATAACACTCATTATTCCATCGGGTGTGGAATAAATATCAGTTTTCAATGTTTTCACGGGGCTGTTACCTAAACAATGCATCGTTGGGGCTCGTATTCAACGCAGCGTTCTATGGAGACGCAACCAAGAACATGTTCAATTTCCAAACGTATGGTTTGAATCTTTTATTGTTGTACGTGGACTTTAAGCGAGTGTCACAAATACTTTGCAGTCCGATTTCACCAACGGAAATCATTCTATGTCCTAGCACATACTGTTATCTGGAACGGAAATCCATTTCACAAACGAGGGTAGCGACATAACAAGAGAAGCCTACCCTTAGTTGTATCATCTCATGGTGTTCGAGCTCACACCGAATATGTCCATTCACATGACATTGAATTGATATTTGATGCTGAACGGATATCTGAGAATTTAAGTTTGCTTCGCCCAAGCACTTACTAAAACCATAAACTCTCTTGTTTAAGGGGAATTTGCCAACAGCCTCACCATTAAAAAATACAGAATCGTGGTGGCTGATTTTGCCAATTGATATTAGTTAGGTCTCACTCAATTTCATTGTCGCTTAGATCATGGACGTAATGGTGTATTTCCAGAGCTATATAGACGGCAACAAATAGCTTATCTTCAATAAACTAATCGTTTTATCAGTATGTGATACATTTATTCATTATTGTGAGTTCAATCCCAATTACACCTAATAGGGCCTTTCCTCTATGGTTAAAAAACAAGCCAACTATATCATAAACACTTACACAGCATTCCCTGGTTTAGTGGTTAGGCTTGCTATAATATTATTGAATCCCTCATCTCCCATACTACACCGAGTGCAGAAACCGTCTAAGCCCAAGGGGCATAAAATAAATGGTTTCTAGACAAATACACGCCTACCCCAATCACTCATATATACGACGGAGTATGTGCGTCTTTGAAAACCCTTAAATTGGTTTGCATCACATGCATGGTACATAGCTATGAATTAAATATCTGCTTGGCCGCCATCGTTTGTGGCCCTCGGGTCTGTATGATTGCAGAGTGACACCCTTAGCATGAGATATGAGCTGAAACTAGTCCAAGATTCCATTTTGTACGTTCGGGTGTCTTCCTTGCTAATCAACTGCTGATAAGATTAGCACGCCCTACATATCTCATTATCAAACCTGATGCACACACTAAGCCTGAGGTGCATTGGGTCACCATCTTTATCGATGAGAATTGTGTGGGAAAGTACTTTGAGACTAATATTTTTTCCCCGCGGTTAATATCACATTTGACATTTATACGAAAAAACGTTTCCCGTTGGTCTCATAGCACGGTATAACCTCAAGTCATAGCATCATATGTTTGTGGCCTTTATTGTTTCATATACCTTCTCCAACGCACCCATAACATTCTGATGACGGATATCCTGACCCTATCATCACCCACCAATCATTCAGACAACAATGCCAAATTGTAAATATATTACAACGCATGCTTCAAGCAGCAAGTATTATGCCAGCCTTCTAAAGGCTTCGTCCAATCATCGTCAGATTTTGCAATGATTTTATCGACACGCTCATCATGGCTGCGTGCGACATGTTAATAGAGAGCATGGATCTTATCCATATAAGGCAGCCAACGTTGTAAAAACACATCAGAAATCTGTATCTATCTACTATTCACGTTAAGAAGACATCGGTTGCACTATTATTTGTTTGATTATGAATTAAAAACAATTTTACCTACATATCTAAGAGACACTGTAGATAAACGTATGGACAAATATGTTTCATTCATGTAAAAATCTATGGTAAATATATATGTGTATCATAGGGTGTCTTATTCCCACAAAACCACTTCCTTTTTGTCCCTAGGCTCTGGCCTATTCCTGCCTCAACATGTCTGGCTACCAACCCTGCGTTAGGTATATTCCTGTCTCAAATTGCCATGCCACCAATCTTGCTTCAGGTATAAATCTCTAAAGTGAGAGGGTTGTGTCATCACCCCTGCCCTATTCTTGTTTCGACGCGTCAAGCCACAAAACTTGCGCCAGGTATGAGTAATCACCCTTGCCCTATTCCTGTTTTGACGTGTCAAGCCACCAAAATAGCACCAAGTATGAGTCATCACACATGCCCTTTTCCTGTTTTGACATGTTAAGCTACCAAACTAGCGCCAATTATGACTAATCATCCTTGCTATATTCCTGTTTCGACGTGTCGAGCCATCAAACTAGTGCTAAGTATGAGTAATCACTTTCGAACTATTCCTGTATCGACATGTCGAGTGAAAGTCCAGATATAAATTCTTATGTAATCTGGGTTTCGGCATTCTGAATATAGGGACTGATCAGTGCTCTCTCAATCTGTCTGTAGCTTCCACCGAGATAGGATACCGAGGGGCAGAGATACCCCATAAAAAATTCCACTTTAAAACCCTCTCAGAAATTCAAACCAATTGGGTTCCCATTAAAAACTACACATACATCCTCCCAGTGACTCAAACCCATGGCACACTCCTCATAAAAATCAATTTGCTCAGGATTTAGACCTAGGATCAGTTACCTTAGGATGAGGAAACCTGAACATGACCAGACGAGAGTGAAAACGATTGTGAATTTCGGGTCAATGACCGCAGTATGACCACACCAACAAGTATCAGGCGGGTTTGAATATGGTTATTACTGCATCAAACCGGCTGGAATCACAATAATCTACCTATATTAGGGATGACGTCACTGTTTCGAGCCACTGGAAACCCTACTATAATGCTATGCAAGAGAGTTACGTATATTTTAACAGACCTTCTCTCAAAATAACAAAGAATTCGGTAAAATATCTTTTAAATTTATTTAATTTTACCTAATTACGTGTATTTTGAAATATATTAAAGTAAAAATGTTGACTGGACAGTGGTGAAGAACCCTATTATAACCTTTCCATCCATGTTGGTGAAAATCATGTTTCTAGCCTGAAAACCATTACCTAAATAATTCGGGATGGATGACCTATTGAAATGTGTTTCAGTGCTCTGTTAGATATCTCCTCTGTGTATCTACTTTATTGGTAGATTATTTCCTCTAAGTATCCACAAGCTAGGTAGATTATCTCCTGTAAGTATCCACAATCCCAGTAGATATTTCCTCTACTAAACCAATAGCCTGGTAGATATATTTTATAAATATCCACTAGCCTGATTAATATCACCTCTAATAATCCCCTAGCCTAGTAGATATCTCCTCTAAGTATCCACAAACCTAGTATATATATCTTCTAAATATTCACGAGCTTAGTAGAGCCTAGTAATAGTTATAATATTAATAATAATTTTTTGATATAGATATTTCAATTAAATGCTAATATTATTGATACATATTAATATTAACAAAATTAATAATATAAATATTCCAATGACATACTTATATTATTAGTATTATTACCATTAATATTATAAATATTTCACTCTGTACACCTAATAAGAATGTCTAGTTATACTGAATTTCAACCCTAGTAATTAATTACTTTACTGAAACAATAGGTATATTAAAAAAACATAAAATATCAAGTTTGACCCCTTATAACTCGTGAACTGTTATGATTTGAAATCAATGAATCACTTTTAATAGTTTATAACTATACAAGTGTTAAAATTGTTCAGTAAAATTTTGATGGAAGAATGACCAAGTAAGTTACATAATTGATTTATTTCTAGTTATTGAGTTATTTAATATAAACACTTTTTAAATTACATTTTGTATTACAATGTTATTAAAGACAATACAATTTTTCAAAGGCAAAGTAAACAAAATTTAAAATAAAAATAATGTATATATTAGTGAAATTATTTTTAAAGATCCTTAATTTATAATGTTCCACTTTAAAAATATCTTAAGTAGATAAAATTCCTGAGCATTCAGAAACTTGACAAAGCCAGGTGGAGTGATTGACTTTAAGAATCAATACCTAGGTTTGAGTCACGAACAGACCCACTAGAAATGATTTGTGTGCAATGTATTTTCCAGTCATTATCATGTCTAATCAAGTTTGATATTAATCACACTCACTGTCATTTTCCTGTCCCCTTTGATTCAATTATCATTTTAATGATTAGTATAAATTACAACATAAAATGCAATACATATATTTAGTTTGTAATATTTTGTAATATTGAGAGATGTTAACAAGTGTAACCAACACAATTATTTACTAAATACTATTTTTATCAGAATCCTTACGTTCAAAGGCTAGGTATGTGATTATAACTTATGAAGGATACAAAAGGGATAGAGGGGAAGTGCCAAAACAGTTTCCTGGACGTTTTCTAGAGGCTTTAACCTATAAAGATCCCAGAATTTGTATACATTATTTTTAAAATTTAATTTACAGTAAATATATTAGATATAGTGGAACCTGGATAACTCAGACTTGAAGGGATCAAGAAAAAATTCAAACTATACAAAACATTCGAATTAAATAAGCTTATTTAAATTAATTGAAAAGAAATACAGTTAAGTTTGCAACCAAGCTCAAAAACTTTATTTAACGTATTTGGACATAATCTGATCACAATTTTACTAAAAAGTCAGAGATTTTAATCTGTTTTCCTGACTTATGTCTCTAAGTCATAGAGTATATGATTCTAAATGATTTATTGACGGTAACATTGCGTCACTCACATTGTTGCGTCTTTTAAAAAAAGCCTGAGTTCTTGGATATGGTCCATGGCTTATGTCACATTCGGGTAAGGCCCTTCCTAAATTCCTACTGAAGAACTATCCTCTTCATCAGCAAATTCTCCATCCTCAGCCTGGATGTTATTGTTGAGAACTTCGGCGACAATGTCTGCATCATTAACTTCACCACACACTGCCACATCTTCATCAACGTTGACGAAGTCAACATAGGAGTTAACAGGATCAGGAGTAACTTCCTCCTAGTTGTCAATAGCTGGCGCAGCTTCAGTTACAGTTTCTCCACCATTTTCTTTCTTGATAAAGCCCACTTTTATTATAAAACAGTTCTTAATGGTCTCAACTTTCATTCGTCCCACGCTTGCTTACACATTCTTGAGACTTGAAGAACGTCAAGCGAGATTTTCTGAGTATACAAATCTCCAGCAAAAATCTTTTCAGCCAAAAAATCGTCTGTAGAAATTATTTAGGTTCTTAATTATTCCTTGGTCCATAGTTTGAATAACCGATGTCATATTTGACTGGAAAAAAATAACCTTTATATTTTCCAAAAGGGGAACTCTGTTATGAGCAGTGCAATTGTCAATGAATAAAAGGATTGTATGATTTGGTTTGCCAAACTGTTTGATGATTTTTAAAAGCCATTTTTCAAATAGGTCACCTCTCATCCATGTTTTTCAATTTGACTCATATTTAACTGGCTTCAATTTTACATTATTGAAGTAACGGGGGTTAGCCGATTTTCCAATCATTAACAATGGCAGCTTTTCAGAATCATCCCTATTTGCTCCAACTAACAGTGTTTTTCGATCTTTACTAAACGTTCCCCCACTGCACCGTTAACCTTTAAATGCAAGAGTTTTGTCAGAAGTACACTTGTAAAAAAGTCCGGTCTCAACGACGTTAAAAATGTTTTTCGGTTATATGTCCTGGATCATTTCTTTCTAATCTTCCCTCTAACTATTGGCTGAATGCACATCAAGATTATCACTTTCACCACATACAGCTTTGAAGAAATTCCATTTCGTTGTTTGAATGGATCTAGCCAGTCTGCACACGCTTTGAACTCCGTTTTCCTTAATTCAGATACGAAATTTTCAGATTTTGCTCTAAGAAAAGGGCCACTCCCTGGGACTTTCTTGTTTTGTACTTGTTTGAACAACCTCAGTACAAAGTTGTATACAAATGGTTCTTCCGGACCTCTTAATAATGTACTATCTTGTCCACTCTCATTTTCATAGCTCAAATTTTTTTGTATGTTTTTCAAAAATGTTAAAAATGTGTTAGGGGGAGTTCCGAAGATCTTTGCAATTTATGATATTTGTTTAACTCCCTTTTCCACTTCCTTCATCAACGTTAATTTTTTGGCCAAATTTCATTATTTATATTACTGTGGCTTAGACAGGTACATCACGATACACACACAAACACTAGTGTACAGTATGTACTAAACAAAACTAAATCTAAACAAAAACTAAATAATAAAACAAAATAAACTCTCAAGTCACAAGAATATCGCTACGACCAAGTCACTAAGAACAGCGTACGTAACGGCTTGAGAGGATCAAACTAGACTAACGGATTACAGAACTGTACGTTTAAGTAAAGGCGTATGGGTGAGCGGGGAAGGGGGAGGGGCGTGAATAAGAGTCCTGACCACATTCCAAAGTCACCTCCCCTGTTTCCAAAAATAAAACAACATGGCGCCACAACTAGAAGTATGAAAAAAATACTGCACAGTATATTACAACATACGAAAAGTTTGAATAAACCAAAACAAAATTAGAACCATCCACGATTTTTTAACATTATTTTAATACAAAATTCACGGGGCCCGGCCGAAAAATTCATATTAAAGACGATTTCTAATCACGGAAGTTTGAATTAGTCAGGCTCCACTGCACCTCTGTTAGCCACAATCTCAAGTTCATCATCAATTTCTCGTGATTGTCTAACAGATGGAAGTAATAGATGAATTTGAGCTAAAATTGGACTTCCTCCTATTTCCCCTGTTGCTTTCATAACTATTTGTGCTTGAATATAAATTCCATCTGGATTTTATTAACTATGAATTGTTAGTGTTGTACATTTTATTTCGGGAGCTGTACGTCTTACCACCCACCCGAACTATTTTTATTCACCACGTCTTAGTGACCTTTATAGTTACATACATACATACAATAACTAAACTGATTGAATAGGGATGAGGAAGGAAGAATTATAAAGAGAATGTATCGTCATTTACACCGAGGTGGAGTGAGAAACAACCATCCTCAGTACACCCGACCGGTATTCGAACACCAATATCCCCATCATCAGCAATCCAGTCCATCTCGAGCGTTACACGTTATACCATGTGACCATCATTGCGTTTCCATACAAACTACTCGCATGGTTTCACTAATGAGTAGGATCAGTAAAGTTAAGTTAAGAGGCAGTTGGCCATTATTCTCGTACAAAGTAGGAGTGTGGGCGTGGGAAATCATATCAATACACCAGGCCATAAAGCCCTGAACTTTCTATCGTCAGATAATAAAAATAGACGACACTGATGCCTGGTTCGTCATACACACCCGTGCTGTTAATCATGCTATCGTGGCCATCTCTTGTAACATCTAAGCGCTTTAAAATCCCGACGAGCTATTTCATACAAACATAAAGTAAAATAATTCAATGGAATTCTAATACGGATGTCATTTAGCATAATTGTGATTCCAACCTGGTTCCCTCATATCAGAAATTCTCATTCTTAGACAACTCATCATCAGACCATCTCCATTTCTTCCCTTTCCTTCATTTTGTAGAATTCAAAATAACACCTTAGGTCCTATACATGTATTGCGTTTCTTACTGTTTTTCACCCATTGTTTTCTACATGCTTTTGTTTCTCTCTAAAAAAAAGGAAGAAAAAAAGCAAGTGGTTTTGAAGAGGTTGGTAGCACTGCACGGAAGTGAAAAGGGTTTGGGTTGGAAGGAGGAGGTATGAATGTGTAAAGAGGGATTCGGGAAGCACAGAGGAAAGAAGCGGAATAGCCGCTGGCAAAATGTATCTTGACTCGGAACTGCCAACGAGGTTAGAGTTAAGAGTTATCTACCTGGAGGGGTTTACCTGGGTGCATGCAAAAAAAAAACCCTGCTGACGTTTCTCACTAAAGATTCCCTTCGGCGTACCTCATCCCATACGTTTCCTGGATGCTTTAACGGTCCTGGGTGGTGGATAACGCTTGTAAAAATATGTTTTTTAAGATATAGGTCACTGGTATACCTTAAAATATACAAGACAGTGTTCTGTACATGGATTAGAACTCAATGCTGAAGGGTAAGTTTCAACAAATCGGTTAATTTAACACTTAATTTGATTAAAAAGTTATATAAAACAAATTTTTTAAACCTGAAAAAGCAATCTAGTACAATATTTTAAGTTTTTTTTAAATAACTTATATATAAGTAACTTTTAATTATTTAATAAAATTCATTGTCATTTTTTTTTATAGTAAAATAATGCAAGAATATATAAGAGTTGTTTCTCCATAGAAGTGATCGTGACTAACAGCTAGCATAAGATGTAAAAACGGTCAAAGGAAAATAATAATTAATGGTTTGCTGTGAATGTTTTGACAGCCAAAAGTTACACAAAAACAACATAGGCCTACTACTGTCATGACGATCATACGTAATAGCGATAGGATATATGAGAGTAGATCTGGTAGTTGTTATCAGCTGTTAGTTACCTGCACCTCTACCGTAGATGGGGTATATTCATGTATTCTTTCGACTAATGAGCCAAATGTAGCCTTAAATACGCTTTTACTGAAACAAATCTTTACACTTAGTCCTTAAAAATTTTGCCTTAAGAATTTCAAATAACTATTTTGCTCGGTAACTATTCTATGCAGATTGAATGACGATTCACCACTCTATAAAAACATTTTTAAAAACTTAACCAAAACGATTTTATAAATCTAATGATCAAATGATAAAACAATGCCATAGAAATAAATATGGCTCTGAATGTTAAAATATAAACTATGAATCAATTAATGAGTACAGAGATATTCAGATTAATAATACGAAAGCATCGATATTGTATCTATAATGTATTAAAACCGATCACGTTTGTAAATAGCAATACCTCAAACCCACACTATTTTCTATAAATTCTTTCATAAACTAAATGTTGTCTTCACAAAGGTTAATACATTTCTAAGCAAAATACATTATACATGTTGTACCATTTAATGTCAGTTTTGTACCATAAAACATCAATTAAAAAATGTTTGGTATTGTTTATATCTTACCAAAACCTATGTGTTTCGTAAAGTTGCAATTTTATTGTGTCTTTGTAAATTTATAATAAAGTAACCAATATGCACACACGTATTTAATCTGTATATCTATGACTATGCGAATATGTTTTATATACTTTCAAATGACTGAACATACACACAATGTATATATCAGTTATGTATTGGAACTTTAACAAGCTTTTTTAAAAATGACCATAGGTAAAAAATACTATAGTAAGCATTTGCCAAACTATTTTTCTAAGGAAAAGTAACTTTGATTAAATATTATATATTAATATGGCTTAAACTCTTAAAATCATATTCTACATGTCTTTCAGAATGTTAGAGATTATTAGAGTTCATCGAGAGAGGTATAATAATATCATCTTTGGTTGGGGGAGTGATAGCACCTTTTCTTACATTTAACCCCCAAGATAATATTATTATTTCCTTAGGTGATACAATTTATAAGCAAATAAATTAAAATTATAAGTAATTATATTATTACTCAAATCATTTAAAATTATAGATTCTACCGGTTGTTTTTGTTGGTGTGAAAACTGTCTCTTACCTTACATGACGAATAATTATTGTATGTTCAAAAACAAGGTGTTTTGGAAATTATTTGCTTCAAAAAGTCTACTGGAGAGTGGAGAAGGCTACATATTGGTGAGTTACATAGCCTGCACTAATTAAAATACATTGTTAGGATAGTCAAGTATAGTAGATTATGGCGGGGCATGACATGAAGTGTGAGTGGGAAAATCTAGAACTTTGTTCAGGGTATTAACCTGTGAACCCAGTCGGAAGAACTCAACACAGATGGGGGATAGCATTGGAATAGAACTAAAAGAGATATAGTGTAATGAGGGGAACTGGATAGAACTAGCTAAATATAGGAAGAGGTGGCGTACTTTAGCAAGTGTGACAGTGAACTTTCCAGTTCCTAAGGTCATAGAGAAAGTAAATAGGTTATTATAATATATATATAAATCTTATTTTGGACATATCATCTGGTTGCTATGGTTCTGTACACTTATTTTGTCTAAATACTGGTTTAAACTGATATGAATGTGAAATAATATAAATATTCTTAATAGATTATTTTAAAAACTAATAAAAAATCAATTTTAATTATTAACAAATAGTGTATTTCAAACAAATATTATAAGTGTATCAAATTATATTTTATCATAAAATTATAAAAATGACATAATATAATGTTTAAAACACCATTTATCTACGCTTAATGCAATCGAAATATTTTAATCAAACCATTGCTATAGTGAATGTTTGCACTAACTATATTATTTATGTTAATGTTTCCCTCAATGTGCTATGTTAAAGAGATTGTAATTTTGTTGTGTGAAACATAAGACTATGATTTAGAAAACGGTTGCAATATTTTAATAACATCAATGAATATTTTCATGTTTTATAATATAAATAAAAACTTATAGTGTTATAATAAAATATCTACAAATTAAAAAAAATCAATTTCTTGAGAAATGCCATGCCTAAAATATTTAATACTAAATTAATTCTTAAAATATGTTTTACAAATATCGATGTTTAAAATTACTCTATTTAGTAAAATCAAATATAATGTTTGTTATAACACGTAAATAGAACTATTATGCTTAGGTACAAAATTAATTAAATGAATAATTATTTTGGGAATAGATAATTACCTTCTACATTTGTTAGCACAAGATTTAAGGAGTGTAATTCTTTATAATAAATATGTTTATATAAGATGTTTAATTGACTTTGGCCTTGACTGAATCAAGTTTTAGAATGCACCTATATAAGGCCATGTTGAGGGAGAGAGGAGCTTAAAAAAAAGGAGGTTTCAAATATTGGATTACTTAAAGGAAATAATAACATGCTGGATTTTGAAGAGGAGGCAGAAGGGCGTATTGGTGGTATAAGTTCATTGACAAAATAAATGGACATGTCGTTAGACAGAACTTGTAATAATGGTAATAACAACGTATGTGAAGAAGATAATTGAGAATTGGGGCTATAATAATTACTTAGAGACAAATAGAATTGCACAGGATAGGAATAAATGGAGAATTTTATCAAACTAGTCAAGAGATTAATGACATGAAAAGATACTATATATTAATTTACCAGTTGTTCATTATAGTCGTGAATCAAAGTGTCTTACCCGAAATGATGAAAAGAAATATTGAATTCACGTAAACAAAGTGATAATGTAAATATTTGGTCCAAAATGGGATGAAGATTATGGGAAGTGGGTGAAGTTACATAATAATAGCTACTCAGCCTTTTCTCCTTACCATTATTTGTAAGCAGTTAGTCAAATCTTGCAAGTTACAGTGGCCAGGAGAGGTAGTGAGAATAGAAGAAACTAGAACCTCGTTTAAAATGCAGACTGCCAAACTTAATGGGAAGATTACAGTGGGAAGACCTAGACCCATTTGGGAGGATAACATGAGAATATACATGGAAGAGGACGTAATTAGATAAATTAGATATAATTAGTTCAAGATAGATATAAGGTGTAATGAGGTGGACTGGATAGTACTAGCTCAAGATAGAGATAGGGTGTAATGAATTGGACTGGAATTATCTAAATATAGAAATAGTGTGTAATAAGGTGGACTGGATAGAACTAGTTCAAGATAGAGATAGGTGGCGTACTTTTGTAAGTACAGCAATGAACTTTTAAGTTCTTAATACATTAAATACTTTTTAAAGTAATTACTAAACATAACACCTAATCCACTACTCATAAACTCATGACTGAGAAAGCCATGACCCTAGTAAGATTAAACTCTAATGGGAAGGCAATTAAGAAATAATGCTCTTTTAATGACTAAATACTATGATGATTGATAGAGTACGAAGATTGTAAGCATATTAAAAAGACTTTGTTTATACATTTTTCTTAATGTTACATTTAGTTCAAATCTAACAAATTGTTATATTATCCGTTGTTAGAACCACATTGATTTTACACGTGTACTAAATTCCAGGACAATCTAGTCTTATTTGCTGTTGACAGGTAGGTCAAGGTTTGGATCTCAGATGGGTTTATAGAGCATGACTTTTAATTAATTGTTTTCCATTAAATCTCTACATAAATGTGAGTGTATTTCATATTAATTATACTTTCCTCATATCTTTACAATAAACGTAGTTAACTTACGTATGACTGATGGTTTGTAGCCGGTAGGATATGTTTTTATACATATTGGGCCAATTAGAGTAAAGGTAGTTAGGAGATACCTGCCAAAAGAAATTAGTTATTGTGAAAAGGATGGTGATAAGAATACAATGGATTCGAACATGATTCAAGAAATAGTACTTATCTTGTGAATGATGGCCAGCTACGTCAGCCAATAATGACGTTTTATTCCAGACTACGTAGAGCGTAGTGAGTTGGTTAGTTGAGCTTTACGGAAGATAGAGTTGGCACAATTTTCTAATAACAACATGTATGAAAATGTTTTTGTAAGGGTGGGCTTTGAATGGGGGGAGGGGAAGGCTATCAGGGGGAAGCAAAGCTTTGAACTGTATCTAGATTATCGCTTTGTGTTAATGGACATTCTCTATCGATATGAAAATTTAATTATAGTTCATACACTTCATGGTATTTATTCAAGCATTCAAACATGAAACATAGATATTTATTACGTAACACGTTACCACGAGATACAATTTTATATCAAAACCAATTCAACAATATTTTTTGTGTCACAACCAAATATAAAATGAAAACTGTTGAATTGGTTTTTGTTTGTTTACTATTATTCAACGATTGTTTGAATATTTAAAAATCAATCATTTATTTTTAGTGATATAAAAGTATAATGATTTTAAGATATAAAATGTGGACTCTAAAATTGGGTATTTAGATACTTACTATAAGCAAACAGAAAAATTTTCACACTTTAATATATTTTTATTTGAAATTTCAATGATTAATTTTTTAAAAATATTATTTTAGGCATGGTTATATTCCCACTTTCATATGAATATTTGAACCTAGTGTGCTCAGAAAACCTAATATTTATTAAATTAGCTTATTAAATTATTGTACTTAAAAAATCTTTAAAAATATATAGTACGATATAAATAATTACAAATGTTTTGTCATAAAAAATAAAATAGTCACCATATAGGGATTTAAATTGTTTTAGTTAGAACTATAAATAATTTGTTGGAGCTATAGAAAGTATTTGGAAAGTATAAACCTAAGACGTGCGATAAAAAATTTGCTTTAGTAAATTTTAAATAATAATATTAATATTATTTTTAGCTAAATAAATGGTGAACAAATTTTGTTATACTGAATGTAATGCTTTTATTGTAATACTCCAAGTTTACTATATAATATATTTATCAGAGTGAAACAATATAATATAAACCAATCAAATTATATTCGGGAACACCTTAATATATTATTTAATGCACTATTACCGTGTCCTCACAAAATAGATAAATTCTAGCTAAATGTGGATAATTCTATATAATGTAATGGGGGAAGTATATGTAAACTGTATAAACAAATTGAATTAAAATTTAATAAAAACAATTTTGGTCTTATTTTAAAATGAATTAAAAACAAATTAATTACAACATTAAAATATAATCTTATATTAGTGGACAAATCAATATTTATAATCTTAATTATAAATACCTTATTATTAAATAGTTTATTTGCTTTTCATATGTATCTTACAAATGCATGCTAGTGGACTGTGTTTAATTAATTAATATACTTTATTTATGTGACACCTTCAACAGTTAAAATATTTTAGAGTCAGTGTTCACGGTAAATTTAACGTTAAGATTGGTCAGGGTCGTTTTGATGTATCTTAACATCTATTTGGAAAACTATTTTGGCTCTCTTGATTAAACTACTTTCTAGCAATATACCAAAAATAATCTATATGATTTATGAGTGTGTGAAACCTGACCGTGAGATTAAGAATAAAATAAATGTGTGTGATTGCTTAATTTCATTAAAACATACATTCACATCCCCAGACAATGAAAATATTCTCTCACCCTCTACTTAGTCCTGAAATTGAATTTACTTACATTCTAATGGGAACTGACTATACTCACCGTATCTACGGTGTTACGCCTACAAACGAGTACGCCCCAATTAAATAGTTCAATAGACATTGCACAGTAATATTATACTAAATCAAAGCTGCTTGAAACAATTCTCTTGGGAATAACAATATATGTGTCAACAAATAAATAAAATATCGGGGCTCTGTTAGTAATACAAAACTAATAAATAAATCTCTCATTATCATCCGGTGTTGAAATATACTTAGCTCATTGCACGAGATTCTATGATCTCGAGACAATTGGGATAGTTTTAGGATCATCACAACTTTGTATGACCTATATAATTATTTTAACAATCAGCCAACAATCACAAATGCTCCACACCTGGTCGTGGACGTCAACAATACCTACAAAAACATACACAGGGAGATACAAATATCCACAACAAAGTAAATATGTTGCCATGTGAATAAACCATGTATGAGGGTAAACATTAATTTGATAAAGAAAAGAAACATATTATAATTCTTATTGTTTGTATTAAACTTTCAATAGTATTTAGATTTCCTTAACGCTAGGCATCCTGTGAAGCTTCATTGCTTTAATCTAGGTTTGAATAACCATCATTCAACTCTACAGAAAAGGTAAATTATATGATAAAAATATTATCTTGCTTAGTCACAAACTACCTATTTATTTTGAAAAAAATAATTTTTGTTTTTTAATTTATAGGATTAAAAAGTCAGATATATTTTAACATAGGGAAATAGACATTGAAAAGTATAGACACATATTCTTATGATATGAACAAAATTTATTTCTTATTAGCGTATAAGCCGAATGGTTAGTAAGACGCGGAGCTAAAAAAAAAAGATTATCTTTACTTATATCCTGAAGGATTTTATTTTAACAAAATTTAAGGTTTTTTCACTATATAATAACATTTATGTTTCCATAAAGGACTAAAAAACAACAAATTAGTAGGTCTATGTTTAAAATTTAAATATTATAATTAATTATTTTGAAGGATAATTTTATTAAGAGCCGGTTTTATGACTCCTGGATGAATATTAATCTGGCCAATAAATATTTCTATCTGGTTGATAAGTTAAAAGTGCGTCTTATGACTGCCAGATAGCTTTTATCTGCTGGATAAACTGACAAGCTATTTGTAGAGATATATTTGTATAAGAACAAATTATTTAAATGTAAGTACATAAAATAAAATTTTGTAAGCGCACCAAATTATTAACCAAATTTTGGCAGACGCCGAACTTTGTACTTGCAAGACAACCTAGCTTCTGCGCCTAAGTGACGTCATCTGTTTCCTCACACTCGTTTAGCCGCCATTATTTAACAAATGTTGAGCGTTGTAGCAACTAGCCAGTTTGTAGCGGTAGCAGCAGGGTTTATACGCATGGCGCACCAATAAAAATAGTACCAACCTTGCATTGTCTGCATACAAATTTATTAATCCTACAGAAAGCTATCCGGTAAACAAACTCAGTTCATAATATGCGTAAAATATGTAGGTGACTGATAACCTTTATCTGGTCGCTAAGTTTAACCTCCTTATAGCAATATTTATTCGGTAGTTATAGGACAGGTCCTAATTGAAGTTTTGATTGAGCTAGTATAGTTCTTGTGGAAATAACTTTACATAAGCTGGCTCATATATATTTGAAGATTCTAGTATATTATGTAATTTAGATACATTTTTATATAACTCACGATCAAGTGGAAAATGGCTTCTTGAAAATAGATAAAAAAATTGGGTGGGATTTTGATTGATATACTTTAGGTAAAATGAAGTTGGGCAACTTCCACAATCATTTTTGTAGTTTCCTGCCACAACCGGCTATTTTTGTAGACCATCTCCTGATATTAATTACATTCTTCAATGTTGATAATCTAAATTACAGAATTAAAACTTCATCACTAAAGATGATAAAAAAAGGAAACCTCAAATTTAAGTTTAAATTGTCCGTACCACTTCCGTCTTCCATTTTTTGAAAAAAGTTCAGATTCTAGTAACCAACTTTACAATTCAAGGCGGAATTCACTTCACAGAGGTCCTTGTTAATAAAAATGCTAAGAACTTAAAATTTAAATGAATCGTCCAAGAGGCGAACAGTAAAATGATTATTATAAAACTTAAAAGGATACAAAACAGCTGTCTTCTGGCAAATACATTCCAATTTAGGAAGTCAAAAACCGAGGATACATTTTAATTACCACGTAATAGAAGCTCATCCTGATAACTTAAACTGGAACCTATTTTCAATTAGTTCTAGGTTGTCACTACTGAACTCTAATTGAAGGCAATCAAAAGAGGTCTCTAATCCATTTCCAATGAATAAAGTAATATATTCATTTCACAGTTTATTAAAACAGAACAGGTAAAACAAACAAAACTGCATAACATTATAGATTTCAACCATCTATTTGAATTTGATATTGTTTAGGAACATAAAGAAACATCACAAAAGTGAAAAAAACCTATAATGATTGGAAAAATTAGGGCAAATATTATTTTTATTATTATTATTACTATTATTATTATTACTATTATTATTATTATTATTACTATTATTATTATTATTATTATTATTATTAATTATTATTATTATTATTATTATTATTATTATTATTATTATTATTATAAGCTAGAATTGAGTACCCGACGTTATCCATGGTAATCACGCAAAGGATTTTGTGGCTACACCTGGCCATTCTTCTCTTTGTTTCAAACAGAGATAATATCTTTGTTTTATTTTTTACGACTCTAAATGTTTTTATTTTAACTAAAAAAATTAAATCCAAATTTTAATATTTCTGCTTTAGGTGTAATGCTCGTGCACAAGGGCTACAAATATTTGAATTTCAGACGTCTGCGTGCAATATATATTGCACAATGCCCATGAGATTAAGACGCCCAAACTCTTTATTCTATTCAAATATATAATATTTATAGCTACATTCTATTGAAATCAACTGACAATAAAATCAAATTATTCCAGGTAAAACTACCAGGTGCTCCAACGTTCCAGTGATTAGTCTAAATTTACCTAGCTAACAAACTCCAGATTATATAACAAATAGCATAGAGATCATTACAAATACTGGAAAGTATATAATTTTATGTGTGAGTACACACAATTTTAATCAAGATATCTTTAGCAATTTTTTTTCTTTTTATAAATTTGAAAAGTGACACCTGCTCACGGGAATCATTTTTCAAATTTACCAATAAAATTTTTGATGTGGCTATATCCGTAACTAAATATAAATTTCGTTCTTTTAAGCTTTGCAAGTTATGTCTTTGTACAAGTGATGGCTTTCACACTAAAATGATTTTTTATTAATAATAATCAATATATATTAGAATGAACGCATTTTGAAATATAATAAAATTATTTACTTTAAATATATGTGGTAGTTGGTGTGTACTGCATTTAAAATGCATTGATTATATTGGTATATTTACACTAAACATTTATGGTAGGGATTACAAGGGTGGTTGTCTAGACAAAATGTACTTGCATTTGCGAGGAAGGTAAGTGGAAAACCATTTATCAAAAAACTATGATTTTTATCCAGATAACTTCATTTTGAGAAAACTAAATCAGACAAGACTAACGACTTAGGCCACACTCCCACCTATGCTTTATAATATTTATATTTTTAGAATTATATTGTTCCATCACTGAGTATGGAGGTACTGACTGACTTCTGATTCTATTTCATATTGAAACAAGGTATACAAATTAATACATGGTAAGAATATATAATTTCAAACACCAAAGTTGAATATTTAAATTATATGTTTATATTTATTTTTTATAAATATTTAAAACTAAAGACTGACCAGCGTAACTATCCAGCACGTATATTCAACCTCTGAACTTCATTTCAATTATTGGAGGTCACTTACCCAGCTGCTGCGTTCTTGATTAATTTATCTGCTCATGCTACTCTTCTGAACCCCGAGCCGATGGTTCTATTATGCAAAAAGAGCGCAGATATGTATGGCTGGTTGCAGATATGTTAATACACAGGATAAGTAAAGCAATAAAATAATGTAGCAATGCATTGCAGATAGCATCATAGATACAAGCAAATAGCGGCAGTCACACAAATAAAAGAACATATGATGGGTTGCACACAGCTAAAGTGCAGTTCAAGTACGACCCTAGCATAATACTCCAAGTGTACCTTACAATGTGGTGGACTTCATATTTATAAGGTACAGGTACTATTCTGACACCTTATATGAGTCAGGAATCGACTTGGCGTGTAGGGTCCAGCCACTAGTATCTGGGGAACAAATACCTCTGTCGAGGCTCTTATTGCCCATAATGGCTGTGTTCTTGGAGCGTAGCTACGCGCGTAAATGTGCGCAGCAAGCAAGTTAAGGACCGATGAACCCTTGCTGCGATCGATCCCTGTCATCAGCGGAAAACTATGAAATCCCCCCTCGCCGCCCTGGCCAAACTTCCATCAGTGGGGGAGAGTTTGGTGCCTCTCGTGAGTTCTGGACACACACGTTAGAGGGTTAAGATGAAAACTAGAAATTGCTCTGCTCGAAGAGCTTTAACCTAGGTTGCCCTAGGGAGATTCAAAACTTTATCTTAGAAATCACCCAGTTTGGGCCCACGGAGAAAGTCAGGTGCCTAGGCATAGGAATCAACCTAGAAGTGCTTTCAACCTAAATTTGCCAGTGAGGACTTCGTCGATTCGGGTGATCTGACCAGCTTTCCTGGAAGGTACTAGATACCAGCCGCTCAGTGTGGTGTGAGTCGGGGGTGAAGGTGGGGGTGGATTTCGGGGTCTCCCCTGAGTCACCACCACACAGAAGACCTTCACATCCATCTGGTTAGCCCTCTTCACGTTGCCCAAGGGCCACCACAAAGGTATTTCTCAAGTACAATTTGAATGTGGCCTTAGCACAATCTAACAAATGTGCATTGTTCTCTGTTGGATTTCATTTGTATTAGGTATAATTGTAATCCATGAGGTAGCCGTTATATTACTGTACTTGGTTACGCAAGCAAGCCACTTTTAAGACATGTATATTAGACATCAGGTATCCATTTAAAAAGGGAACCTAAAAACAATTATAATGGAATTAAAAGTGATCCATTTTGAAAAAAATGATAATATAGTTTAATTTGTATCATGTTGGCTACATACATTGTTTACTAAGGCATAATTTACAACTAATATTTTAGTAATTAAAAAACAATGGCGATCTTTTAAAGAAAAAATTATTTAAAACAAATCCCATTTTCATTAATATTTTTAATGGCATCCATTACTAAAATTTAAAATTTTAGGTTAGTGTATTATCATGTGACAATGCATCTATTTAATAATATCAGTGGTGCTATGAAACTAGACTTTAGGTAAAACGGCTCTAAATTAAGCCTTTCTCTAACAAATACATAATTTTTTTGATGCTCCCAACATAAAATCTTAAGTTGTTTTAGAAAGAGCAGCGAGAGTTCCTTTTTACCTTGAGATAAGTTTCATTATTTTCACTACCCTCTTTCTTATTTACATGACAAAGGTTTGTTGTGGATGAAGGTAGAAAGGGAGTATAAGTTTAAATAGAATAGAGTAGTTTCAGAAATCGTCACTCTTCAGTGTATTTTAAGCCTTGTGGACTGACGGTGATTGATACTTTGTCGCTGACCGAGGCAGCTGCCAAAATAGAATAAAATTTTACAATTTTTCCGTCTAGCAAATACTGTGTAAAGATAACTCCTTTTATCGAAAACACTGGGTGTTCAGTTAGGAGAAAAAAATCTTCTCACTAACAGTGTCAAAAAAATTATGCTTTAATTTTTGTAGGGCACAATATACACAAATATAAATCCTCCCATAACTTTTTAAAGATGGTAATGTACTGTACAATGCAAAAGTAAAAGTTAATATAAATATACAATTAAAAAGGTAATCACTCAATATAATTATATTAAAACCTTGACCAAAATCCTTAACTATATCATGACTTTATAGATATTACACCAAAATTGAATTGATTAAAAATATACAGTAAGTAAAGAAAAATACAAATTCTAAATTTACACAAATTTAATTTATAGAGAAAATGTATATGTTTGAAATAAATAATTGAATTGCTTAAAGATAATATCTATAGCAAGAAAAATTATCTCTTCATCCAGAATTGTTATAAACAATAAACTTTTATTGTAATAATATTTAAAGTAGTATAGAATTTATAAGTTTCAGGGAATTTATATATTGAAGTGGTACAAAATGGTTCTTCTTTGATCAAATAATCATTATATTTATGTATGATTATTAATTTATTTTTTAGCACCAGGTATTACTGCCCATTCGTGTTATACGCTTATGTACAAACAACTCTATTGGGTAATGGATGATTAAGGTTGAATTTAGAGGAGTGTACCCGTATTTCCATCGAGAAATAGTGGGAACACATTTAAGAAAAAAAAACCTTTGTATATCTGAGTGGGATCGAACACCTATCTCCCCGTCATCGGCAGTCTAGTCTCTTACGAGAGTAGCGCCTTAGACCATGTGTCCATAAAGGTGGGTCGGACGTACGATATAAAAGTATTAGGTATAGAATGAAAGGTAGATTAGATATCACCAATTTTTATTCTTCAGAATCATGAATAAAATAATGCTCAGGTAAGAACAAATATTCTCTGGCCTTAACTTAATAAACTTACCATAAATAACTACATACATAAATATTATGTTACTTGAGGAATTGGCCTCACTATTATCTAAAAGTTATTAAACATAATTTAAAAGTTTTAGAGGGATCAGTCACTGCACCCATTCCTATCCATTTTCAGAACCATACCAGAAGTAAAATATTTATTTAAACAGTGTCTCAAAATAATTTATTTTTAAACGAATTTAATTTTTTTTAACTATTAGCATAAAAATTCAAAAATATTTATTTGGATTCTCTCATCAAAAATCCAGCCGATAGACCACCTGACATAGACTATAACCAAAATTAATATCAATAGATAAAGACAAATTGAAACAATAAAATTTAAATTTGCTAATATTAACATTGTAGTTTATTTAAACAAAATACCAAAGATTGTACATGTCACATTTAAATTGCCGATAGTTAAAACATATGATATTTCACAAGCTATCTCAGTACCTCAACAAATTAATTAACTAATTAGTAGTATCCATGATATAGTCGGTGCTGGTGACGTTTAATTGAAAGAATCGAACTTTATTATAAACTATCAATCCCGCACGGCGTTACTCCCGTGACCCATTGTTGTACAAGAATTATATCAGCCTCCCCTAAGCTGCCCATGACCCACTGTGGTATAAGAAT
>CABFWB010000507.1:231084-256425 GCA_902151455.1 Timema bartmani
ACAGGCGGCGGTCCCCTCTGTCTCTGAGTCGGCAGCCCCAGGAAGAACGGGTTGCACCTCGGTCGCTCTCCATCCAATGTTCGACGCTTCCTCGGTCATGGAGGCAAAGGAGGGTGAGGCGCAGTCGGTCCCGGTCTCCAACTTCCTTCCTTCAATATGGACCGGCGGCGGTCCCCTCTGTCTCTGAGTCGGCAGCCCCAGGAAGAACGGGTTGCACCTCGGTCGTTCTCCATCCAATGTTCGATGCTTCCTCTCTCGTCCCAGACCCAGCATCCTACTCCAGAGTCACCAAGAGGCTACTCGTAGGATGTCGCACTCCGCCAGTCAGCGGTGTAATAAAGGACGACGGAAAAGAAAAGGGGGGAGGGGGAGACAAAAAGGTGGAGGGAGTCCTGAGAGCTGTGCACAAAAAGAAAGGGTTAAATGTTCGTGCAATCATAAATGAAAACAGTAGTCGTGGGCATCGGATCTTAATAATTCCCACTATGGCTAGTCCCTCACCATCTCGCTCTTATACGAGGGCGTCCATTACAAGCAACCATTAGTTAATTGCTGCATTGAAGCACTGACTTCCTTTCTTGCATTCTTGATATTCACACATGGCTATATGCCAAACAATATCTTAAATAAATCGATTCATCATTTTCAATGATGATGTAAACTCACTTTGCACCACCTTTTTTTATATATATATTGTTCATATTGTCATGAGAATCACGCTCACAGAAAGAGTTATATTTATGCTCGTTCACTGACAGAAATGTGGTCCAAAACAACGCAAATGATTCCGTCCAAAGTTGAAAGATGGTTTTAATTCATCTTATTATACGGTAATCACAAATTATAATCTTTATATGATCATTGGTTATAGGAATATTAAAATTCTTAATTTGGTTATAGTGGTTAGGAAACACACTTTGTGTTAACGCTGAATAATTTTCCATAGACTTTGTTTATTTATAAATGATGCATTGAGTAATTCAATCATTGCATTATCTTTAAAACACCCTCACTCAAGGTATTCATCCTAAAGTTTCCTTAGTTAAGATAATCTGTGCAAAGCTTCAAATTTATATATTTACTAGATTATGAGCTACCTGAACTACTGGTCCAGCGTTCTAAGACGCCAGGCTCTAAAAAGTAAAATGAAACGCTCAGGATCCACACTCAAAGGCCTGGATCACACGGGGATAATTTACTGGCTGCTAGTAAAAGCTGCTTTTACCTGTCATCTGCCTTTTATAATAATTAATTAACTAAACAATTTAATATCGTAGACGTTTTTCAAGACTCTCTTGGTAGATGGCCGCTATTATTTAGGGGAATTTTAAAAGTGCTACTAATAACCCTTTTTATGTCATTGGCAAATCGATTTTGGTTACTATCCCTTATTGTGAAGCTTATTTACGGATGCCGATTTTCAAAATAGTTTAGTGGGCAGAAGTCGATTATTTTTCTATGTTAGCCTTTCAATGCTATCTTGTCTATTCAAGCTGGGAACTTTCTCTGCGTGTTTGTATGGTACTTAGTTAAATTTTAATCATAATATATGTTACGTGTAAATATTTTAATGTTTCTGGGAAGATATTTTATCTTCCATTGTTTTAATTCATGGTTTGTCCATTGTTGTCACTTGTGATAATGATATTGTTATCGAGGAGTTTTTCTAAAAATTTCTGTTTTTATTGCTATGCCCAAATAGAATACATTTGAATTATAAATTTAAAATAGAGAATAGAGAATATTGGGCTTTTCTTGTTTTTCTTTAAAATGGTTAGGGAACAACCCTAGGCCTATGTATTTTAAATATGGGATAATTTCTTGTATGTATTGTGTCCAACATTTTTAAAAAGAGGCTCAGACATCATGTGTCATTTCAAGACATAATATGTGGAAAATTATTACCAAGCAAGGACAGAATCTGTATTTGACCTGAGCAAAATATTTTTTTTCTTTAGCTGGAAGTTTTTTAAATAATATATAAGTTATAAACCTTTATTCATCCAATACAATTTTGTCATTGGTAGGCGTTTAGCCATATTATTAAAGGAGGGATCCTAGAGCATAACCAGAAGATTTTTTGTAACATAAAATAAATGATGTACCACTATCATATACATAAATCTGCAAATAAAATAGAGGATTTTATTGAATGCATCCTTATGAGAAAAGTATTTTCTGTTCAATTCATTTTATTACTTGGATACCTTAGATACAATTTTTTCTATAAATTCAAGCAGTTTATTTTTTCTATTAAATTTAAATAGGTAAACTTTAATATTTTAATTTTATTTAAAAGTTTTTTCTTATTTTTATAAATTCAAGCTTAAATTGAATAATAAAAAGGCATGCCATATGTAGAGATTTTAGTAAAGGCTATAATGGCTCTTAAATTATAATCTTCTATATTGTTTATTTTTGCTATCTTTTAATTATGCTTACCACTTTTCCCAAGGTATGAGAAAACGTTGTTTAATTTTTGTAAATTATATTTCTACATGATGATAGCAATATTTCTTCGACACTGTTAGTGAGGTGCGTTTGTTTTCTTAATTAAATACCCAGAGGTGTAAAGGAAAACGGTCGTCGTGACACCGTTGGAGCTAGACAAGGAAAAGGAAGATTTTGATTTTATTCACTTAAGTGGAATGCTTAGGAGTGGCGCCCATATTATATGTTTAGTATGTGTCCGATATAAATAATAATTTACTTTCAAGGAATACTAGCGGCTAGTAGCCCTGTCACACAAGGTTAGTTAATCTAGCGATGAGTACAGTATGTTCTGGTTGGGTTTTTTTTTAAATGTCATCCGTGGGTGTAAGGCGTGATGTTTTGAGACGCTTGTGTTCTATTTCTACTAGAACTGGTTCGTGGGCTCACCAGTATAGTTGGCTGCAGATATGAAAAAAAGCCACCTTACGCTCAAAAAATTTATTAGTTTATTGGTTTATTAGTCATAACTGGTACATACTGATTGTCCAATAGCTTCCACCCCCAATCGAACGCATTCATATCCCTGTCCTTTCCAATCCAAACCATGATTTGGTAATATACTCTAAAGCTGTTGTACTTTGTCAAGAACTCGGTAGGAGGAAGGCGCTATGGAGCGATGAATGTCATGGAAGATTATTTTTTACTAAATGGTTGGTAGCGCAAAGAGGTAATGAAATCAGTACTTCTGCCAAACAATACTGCAAGCAACTTTCTTCCTAGCCCCTCTATGACAGATTTTATTTGATGTAGAAAACTCGTTTCATTTCACTGATGGCATATTTCTTATGAAGTGTGGACTTGTCCAAACGGAAATATAGGCCTCTATTGTGTAGTTGTGCATAATAGAGGAGAAGGATGAGTAAACTTGTATCCTCCCCTAACAAAGTCGTTGGATGGTGTTCTGATGAATTGACAGCTGTCTTGACGATGTCCACGTCTGCATCTCCTGAAGCAATGATAACACTGCAGCCCCTTTTCTGCAGTTCTTCTGTCACCAGATGAATAAGTACCTGTTTGTTGCAAAGTGTAGAGAGTAAATAATCTTTTCTTCCCACAAACTCTGTTGCTGCATTGAAGCTGATGTTCAAGTGGGTGATTTGCCCACCTCGCTGATGTATACTATATTTGATGGCATTTCGTAACCATCAAAAATAGCAGTTGCTTTCACATAATGTTTTATGGTAAATTATGCGTATGAACGTGAAATGGCACCACAGCTGTCGTTCTTTTTCCATGGCAAGCGATGAAGAAGGTAACCAAAATCTAACACATAATATTCAGTTGGTAGGATCTAATCCATGAGAGACTTTTTTTGGATTCCTTGATAGTATACTCCTCAAACGCATGATCCAGTTGAACTTTGTCAATTTTACAAAATTTTATTTGGCCTCAAACAAAGCTGCTGGGAATGGACTGAGCTCATAGCTCATTACATGCTCTAGAGAAAGGTCTCCAGTTTTTGACATAACCAAAAATTGTTGGTAGAGAAGCGCAGGATTAATGGTTTGGTCTTTGTCAATTTTAATGCCGGACTCGTAGGCAAAAGTTATTGCTCGGTCTTTTCGTTTAGATGATACAATAATAATTGGCTTTACAAACATATTTCGTGCAATATTTTTCCAGACAATCTCAAAACTATGCACATTGACATCGATTTTGGCAATTACACCCGTAACAATATTTCGCAAAGACGTGTCTGGTGAGAATGGCGTACTGGCTACAAGTTTCCCTTGATCCTCTCCAAGTCACAGTAATCTCGTTTCATCCTTGAAAGTGTTGATTCTCGATGCTGATGACTGGTTGTGTAGGTAAGGTCATTGAATTCCTGCATGACATCGTTGTATTGATATGTGATAGGTGTGGAAATTGTCCACAAAGTACACATTTTTTCAGTCATACCACTTCCGTGGGTTAATCCGCCACAGTGCCTTAAGGTTCTCACTAACGTCTGCTCGATTACTATGTCTGAACTAAGGCCTGCCCAGAACTGGTTACTGTGGGTAATCACATGGAATCCCTTGAAAAATCTGGAATGTCCACTAGGATTTATGTTCTCCTATTGACTAGGAAATTCTGTAGAAAAATATCTACTAAAGAACAACAAAATCAAAAAAGCCTTTTTAAAGTCCAACTAAGTAAATGAACAATTGGTACATATAAATGAATATTGCTCCAAAGTTATTTTAAACCCTCTAAATGTATTCTAAGACCCTAAAAACATAAGGTTAGTCACAAACTTTACTTTTCTAGGATGAGAACTGTAGGAGCTAGATATTTGAAGACCATCTTCAACGCCATCTTAAAAATTGGGCCTTTCCTGTGCTCAAACTTTGGTAAATGTTTAGTATGTTATTCAGCTCACCTGATACTACAAAAAACCATTGAGAAACCTTTTGTATCAAATTTTTTAGGTCAAACCGTATTTTCAGCCGACTAGTTGTTAGTGGCGAGTCGGTCACGGGGCCTAGTACCGTCGACTAGCGCTAGTAAAGTTAAATATGTTAACCTTCACTAGCCACTAGTAAAACACTCGCCAGCAAGAACTACTGGCAAATAGTTAAGGGTTCACACGATGCTAGTTAATTGAATTTACTAGCTGATAGTAAACTAGTCCCATGTGAGCTAGGTTTTAATTTTACTGAAAAATGGCTATAAGATTTGAAATCTCTATAATTATTGGTATTTTAACTAGCCATTTTATTTGTTTGCTTATTTGCTTCTGCTGCTTTGGAGTTTCAATTGAATCCATGTAAAAGAAGTCATCTATATGTTTTGTACATACATATTAATGTATATGTAAGATAAAATAAAATAGTTGGAATTTAACATGCATAGTATTTATTTGCTAAATAAACATTATTAGTAATATAATTCAATCTTTAGTGAAGTTGACAAATTGTGTTAATTTACAATGGAAAAACATAGATATAAGATGTACTATAATAATAGTATAGATACTATGCAAAAAAACTTTGCAGGGATTGCAGCAATATCCAAGGAACAAAGAATTACAGATAAGGAAAGAATTCTATTTTTATATATCTCCTTTCATTATTTATATTTTCATTTTACAAATAATTATGTTTAATTTCCAATATAATACAAGACTAGTGATATATGCATGTTTACATTCTCTTATCATAACATTGTTTTAATGCAATTTGACTCAAAAGTCTTCAATTTTTAATATGTTTCGAACTTTTTGATGTTTGTTAAAATTTCAATCATCCTATAACTTGCAATTATTATTAGAATTTTTTATTTATGATTCAAATTATAATGCCTATGTTATTATATTATATCATATATCTATGTTTTTTCAAGCTAATTAACACAATTTGTCAACTTTACCAAAAATTGAATTCTATTACCAATAATCTTAATCGTTCCTTATTAACTATTAAAATGTTTTTCAAAAATAAATAAAGATTATTTTACCGAACCGAAGTCCAAATAACAAACCCAACCAAACTATAATTTTTGCTTCATACATGAAAAAACCCGAGTAGTTTTTCTTTGGACTGGTATAAAGTGGTCTACCTTGGTGGCCTTGGGTTAAAGGACTCACCTCGGGCTCGTGGGTTCAAACCCAGCCTAGGAGGATGGATATTTCTTAGGCGAAGACAGTTCGTAGCATAAATTACTTTGGATGGGAAAATAAAACCGTTGGTCCCATGTCGATTGTGACAATTAAAAGAACACTGGAAATTATATAAAAATATATTTCCAAGATAGATAGGTGGGCCCCTTGGCGCACGTTCATTGAAATTCTTGTGTGCTGATATAATCAGTTGGTTCATAAAATGCACGTTAAATACCTCAAATAAGTTAAAAATAAAATGGAATTAAATTCGAGCCAAACCCTTAAATTCGATTTCACTGAATCCCTAGGGATAGACAGATATCAGCAGAAAAAACAAACATGTGGTCACACGACTTATAAGACCCACTTTTTTGGGGATTTGAGAGCCAAGATTCATCATAAGCTCGAGTTAGACATTTTTGTTCACAAATACAATACGTTCCTATAAGATAAAGTAATAAACAAATACACCCTATTTAGTGGCCGCATGGTCTAGGGTGTCCCTCCTACAAAAGCCTAGATTAAGGGTTTTGGGGAGATCAGTGCTCAAATTCTGGTCGGGTGTACTGAGGGTGGTTCTCCCCAAATTGTATTGCAATCTCTCTCCATGCAAATGTGGGTACACTTTCTCCAAATTAAATCTCATTTATCCTCGTAATTAGTATATAAGTGTATAAAGTGGACGGGGATTACTCTGTTCTGTAGTTATAGTTCGATTACAGCCTGATGCCACGGAATGTTATATTTTGTTTATAATTTAGTTGTTTATCTATTCGACCGGATATTACTAAGTAAATGACTGAATTTGATACATATATACTCATTTTATGTTGAATAATCATATCTAACAGAACAATCTACTACAGTGACTTACAATTGAGCCCCTAAGAATACAAGTGGTGTAAGTCATTTTTTCTCATTTTGAGATAATTGGAGGTAAAGTTAGATCCATATAGAAAACTCACCGATTTTTCTGATCTTTTCAAAATAATTAGGTGCATACATAAAGGTTCAACTTAACTTATGCACTAATCAAAATTAGAAAATATAAAAAACTTATCTAGTAAAGAATTTATTTTTACAATTATTTGTATTATTTGATGACTTAGACCATTTGTGCTGTGAACAATTTTTAGAATTAGGCAATTAAATAACTCAAAAGCTGTTTGTCTAAGTTAGGTAGTTTTTTAATTGTTAATTATAGATCAAAAAACTTATTTATGTTAAATTTAACGCTATTTATGTTAAATTTAAATCTCCCTAACTTGACACGCATTACATGGCCATTGTCACTCCCATCACTTTGAAAGACTAAACAAAGTTATTTTTCATAGTAGCACTGTAACTTCAATAGAGATTTATTATCACTAACGCTAAACAAGATTTTGAAAATAACTAATGACAAAAAGTAAAAATCTAATGTGTTAAAAGACACAACCAAAAAAAATTTAAGCAACATAAAACACAAAACCCAACTTTCTCACATGAAATAGTTTGCACTATCCCCTGAATTGGAATTTGTTATTGTTCATTATTCTCGTCTAAAATAAAAATTACAGTTAGCAAACAGTTATAATGAAACAATGTAAGTAGCATTAGTAATAAGCAATGGCTAATAGTTTATTTTATTTAAGCCCTACTAAAGATTTAAGCAACGTAAAAACTTAACTTAACTTTTTCGCGTGAAATAATTGGCCTTATCTACTAAATTGGAATTTGTTATTGTTCAATATTCCCGCCTAAAATAAAAAATGCCTAATAATATATTTTTAGTTAGGCCTACTTTTTGGATCATACTCGGAGCCAGATGATGAATTGATTAATTTATTTTCGATCGTAGAATCACTAAGTGTGGTCATTATAACTTAGAAATTTGAACCAGACCATCTAAATTCAAAAGCACATCATGACTTACACCACTTGTTCTGTCAACAAACGCGTTGGTGTGTTAACAAGCTCAAATATGTAGTGTAATCTAGCGGCAAACATATAATGTATGACCTACACCACTTTACCAGTTGACAGAATGAATAATTCTTCACATGATTACATTGTTAACTCAAATATGAAAAAAAGTGACTTACACCACTTGTATTCTCAGGGGCTCAATTATTAATACGTCAAGCCTTGTTATCTAAAATTAACATTTTTGATATAAATTATAAATACTTATATAATTTCACTAATTATATAGTAAAAGGCTATCAATGCTGTACACAAAAATATATGTTTGTATCTTTTAAAAGGTGCTCTAAATTTCCCCTCGTAAAAAATATCACACTGACAGCGGCATTTTTTTGTCCGGGCCAAGCGTCACAGTGTCGCCACCTTGCTGTCGCAAGTCATGTCACTTTGTAACCGTGTTCTTACAAGCTCTGGGTCATCCATCACATCCCAATCAGCTCAAAAGCTGGGAGATCTTACCTTGAACTTGAACAATGGTTTTGATAGAAGAGTTATGTTCTGGCCTGACAGGTGACGTGAGTTTCTATTTTACTATGCATCTATTTATACTCGTAGATAACATTCAAACACTTATTTATAAAATAAAGAGTATGTTAAGAAGATATTGTTGTTCTGGAAATGAAAAATATAATATTTTAAAATGTTGGACAATTTAATGTTTATAAACATATATATTGTACCTAAAATTAGAAAAAAAATATTATTTAATTATTAATATATTAAATATATTAATTAATTATATAAACCTTTTTAGGTTGACGCTTGTTCTAAGGTGTCACTTTAGTGTTAGAATAGACTGCCAATGATGGGAAGATCTAGGTTCAAATCCCGGTCGGGTGTACTTAGAGTAGTTTTTCTAAAATGGTTTTATTTCCTTCCATAAAAACGCGGGCTACTTTTCTCTAAATTCAACCATATACATCCCTAACTTAAAGCGTATAACCTGAACAGGTACTAGGCCGTGGTGCTAAGAGGAAAAGTGTGGGCCTATTTATGATATGCATACATATATATATATAGGAAAGCAGGGTGTAAATATTAAGGTTTATTGTTTATATACTTAGACCAGTTTAATGTATGTAAACATAGGAGGGTTTAATTTAATATGAAGCCTACAAGGAAAACCCAAAAGATATCACGCTAAGTAAAACGGAATTATTAGTAAGTGAAATATTTAATGGTTAGTCATGAATCAATAGAATAAGTATTTACGAACATTATATGCAGAGCTTATTATTATGTACAGAATGTAACATATAAAGAATACAACGATGGATTAAATAGCCAAGATTTTATATTCGTAAATTATGGGTAGAACCACATCTATATATCATATTTTTAAATTGAAAGTGACAACTGTACACGGGTTGTATTCCCATGTCCATTTGTCAGTTTGCAATGTAGGAATATAAAGAATATAATATATAAATATATAATTATAATAACTGACAAGATATTTGTGGAGTTATAGTTGTATAAGAAAACATTATTTTAATGTGAGTACAATAAATGAAATTTTGTAAATGCACCAAACTATTGACCAAATTTTGGCAGACACCGAGATTAGTTCATGCAAGACAAAAAGGGAAAAATTTGTTACACAATCCTCATTTCCAGGTGCAAGAATCACTCAGTCTACGACCTCATTTTATAATAAAACTTGTCTGAATATATATTTTAATAAACCTGATCAAGTTAACCAAGTAAAATTGCGTCATCATTAGTGGCGTTGTTTGCGAAAGGGAGAATTCCGTTGCCCACTCTAACAATATATTCCTCAAACTCATTTTCTTCCTTTGTTGAAACCCATATTTTTTGCGAGGAATAGTTCTTGGACTTGATTCCAACTGGGGTTCATCTTGAGACGTTGTTCGATGGTCGTGGTTCTTTTGCTATGGGCTACAACTTAAGAGTGTTTGTCTGAAATTGTAATACATTAAAATAAATTTCCCGCCAAATCGTTCCAAGCTGTTTTCAGTTAAGTCCTTATATTTAAGATTAGACCATGTTGGCCTCATCCGTGATTGTGAATACTGGTAAATTTATCAGTTGGCCATCTGTAAACATGGATATTGATGAAACTAATGCATATATAACTGGAATAGGAATATGATTCCATTGTGTACATCAAACTCGCTGCACTTTCAGAAAATGCAATTGGAAGGCATTTTGGTCATTTACTGCTGATACATAGCTTTAGATTTCTAATGATATATGTTTTCCCGCACCCAGCTGTAGCATAGAGATAGAACAAACTTGATGAGATGGAGATTTGAGTAATGTTATGATTCTATCGATAGCATGGCACTGCTCTTTATTGGTATTGGCATACAATTGATGCAATAAATCAGCTTGCTGTTTAACATTTAAGTCATCGGCTGTTGTTTTTGACCGGATGGGAATAGGAAGGCAATGTTGCGAACATGAAAAGTTGTGAGATATGAGAATTTAATCAATATTCAGTTATGTGGAATCATAGGCATCTTCTTGAAATATCCCACAGTTTTGAACGTATTCTTACATTCCTACCGGGAGAGGGGGGTAAGTCGTGATGGCATCAACTCCTCGTAGATATTTTGGCAAGGCTGAAACATATGAGCCCATTTGAGCCCACCCTCTTTCTTCTTTATTTTACGTTCCCTTCTTCCCCACCTAATCGATCTTTTCCTATCAGCTGTGCCACTTGGAGTGGAAGCGTCTCCATCTGACCAAGTCCGTGGTTGTTTCACAAAACGCTCATATATAGTCTACTAAGAATATGTACTTACAAATGACAACACCATCCTCTGAATGCTACACAATAGACTTTAATAACCTTAACGGAACATGGGTATTGACACAACAAACTACATAATACATTCAAACGCACGTAATCATGTAAGGAAAACTTATTCACTGGAGTAAGTAGGGTTTGTCCCATCCCCGACCAAGTCCCGTTATTCCCATTACCCCACCTAAGACTACTCACAAATTTAGTGATATTTGTTGCACAATACACTGTTTTAGGCCTTAATCGTCCAAGCCCTAAGTTTGTCTTTCCCGTGACGAGATAATTTACTCTACGCATCGTGTTCCTATGTTGACTTGTGATCAACACTCTTGTTTCACCTTCTCTGCATTAGTAAAACAACTTCCTGTCATTGTTCCGACTATACTGGCCCAGTCGACCATTTTTTGGCACAAAATTCGAACTCTTTTTCCGTCTAATCGTCTCACCCCGAATACTTCTCGAGTTTACACAGAAAACTTCTATCCACCAGGTGACATGGCCAAAATCTGACCACCTGAATAATACCTCTCTGATCTGACCTTTATTGCTTACTCACTTATATCTGACGTAACATCTTGTCATGATGGTCATGACAAAATTGACCGTTCTTTACATATTGAGTTCTTGAATTTGTTTGATGGATAAAAACATTTGGTAAGAATATTAATTATACAATCGCCTTAAAAAGTTGACGTATAAGTTTTGAACTTTGTGCTTCAACCGCTAAGGCGAGTCTCCACTGTTGATCATTGATCTTTCTTCGTTTTGCTTTAGATGCCTCTATAAATTTTGGATAGCTAATCCCGTTGAATGTTTTCACGTTATCGTAGTGATTAGCTCTTTGACATGGAGCAAGAGTAGTTATCACTTTAAAGTTAAGGATTTTTGATTGACCGTGTAGAGTCACAAAGTCATTCTTTCTTGTTTGTGGGGAGTCCGTTTTTATTATGTCCAAGTATAGTAATATAGTATCTATAATTAGAGTTTGTAATATGTGGATGGATAAATTTGATTTATTTAGAACCATGCACTTTGCTTTGTAATTTTTGGATAGAAAATGGCTTGCTCTTCTTTGGCCGTATCCAGACAACAACCAACTTCAACTTATATTGAGATGATTATGTCAACCTTGATGATAGTTCTTGTCTTCCTAGTGATAATGGTTCAGTAAGTTCCAATCTGTATTTAGATGGCAAGATTCATCCACTGGCAATGAGTTTATCATGTCAATTATAAGGATATTTCTTTGTCTTGTTAAATATAATTGGTTCATCGAGTCGCATTTGATAACCAAGGAAAAACATTTTTCCTCCACTAATGATCGGAAAAGTTCGTTAATTAGGACAATTCTTTGATGTGGTAATTATATATGGTTCAGTCATTCACATTCTGTATACGGTACATAAAGAGAGATTCTTCCTCTGCTAGTAATCTGATCATATCATCCATGTAAAAAGCTATCCGCCATGATAATTATATGGTAAATTTAACTATATTCTGCATCTAGTCAACAAGACTCTTTCTTGAGTAATAAGTTGATTCCGTCATCAATAAGGACAGCTTAGTGCCTTAATAAATGATAATAGTTCTATAAGTCACATAGTTATTACAAAAAAACAATTCCTTCAATCATGAGCAGAATAGGCCATCCATTAGGACAGCTCTTCACCATAGAAATGACATATGGCTTGTTTAGACACAATCTGTATCTATAAAACAGATATCTTCTTCCAGTAATCAGCTGATAGTGTCATCTAAAAGGACAATTATTCGGCTTGATAATGATAACTGTTCCATTCTTTCACATTATTTATCCAGACAAAAATGATGTTCTTCCGTAATAATAATGATGATAGCTGTCATCCATGAGGACTTTTTTTTACAATTAGAATGAGATTTGGCCTAGTCAGTCATATTCTGTTTGGAGAAAAAAAAACACTCTTTCTCCAGTAATGCGTTGATTATGACATCCATGAGCACAGTTCTTTGGTTTGGTAGTTGGGAAATGAATGGAGATAATCTAGTTAGTATATTTAAAATTTAGTCAAATATAGTTACTATTGTTGTTATATGGTTGTTTATTTTATCTTTTGGTAAAGTATAAGACAATGCAAGCGATCTTTAACTTCACCAACATTCATCAAAATAAAGACAATAGATGAATTAAATAAATGTAGATAGCTCTACACCTTGATAGTTATATATCGTTCATACAGTAATTTAACTATCCAGACAACAAATCATTTTCAGTGGTATTCAGTTGATCATGTTATCCAAGAGAAAATTTCTTCGTCTTGGTACAGGTTTCAGTAAATCACATTCTGTATTCAGGCAATAACACTCTTCCTCTTATTTTGAGCTGATCATTTCACTCACGAATAAATTTATTCGTATGATAGTTTGGGGAAAATGTCATTTTGATGGTCATATGGGTAGCCTTTATTCTAAGAATCATGTTTGAACGATATTGTGTCAGTTTAGGGGAAATGTCCTATTGAAATTTATCTGGGTTTTCATCGTCTTATAATTCAGGTTGAACTATATTTTGATCTCGGGCCTATAGAAACCCGGATCCAACAACACTTTTTGAATATAAAAAATATGTTTTCATTTATTTTTATTCTTTAACATAGTTTGTATAAAACATTAATATGAAGTGGAGCACCATTCTCTATACACAGTGGTTTATTAGATTCGGTATTAAGTATTCCAGTCCCAAGAGGATTCATTACTCGCTGCAATCATCACGCGACTGTACTAGCGTATGGAACACCAATAATAATAATGGAGAAGCTGACATGGGCCAGCCCCTCTCAGATAAGCCTCGTCATCCAGTGGGAGATAGTCTAAAGGTTATTCCCCTGCCAGCTACACAGCTGTTTGTCGGGCCAGACTTGGTGGGCCCACGATTCGAAAAATATGTTTTCTTTTTTTTAAGCGTGTATTTTAATACGTGCTAAGGACCCCATAAGTTAGGTGACGAGTGAAAGTGATTAATTAAAATGAATAAAGTAGATTATTTTAAAATAAAAACAATATATTTTTCATAACTGCAAGACATTAATTAAGCGTTTAGGACCACATTAGCCTAGTGATATTACATCTATGCAGATGGATGGCAAGAATAAAACATTTTAAAACTAGTGATTGGTAAATAATAATTGTGGTTAACTATGAGTGAAGAAAAAGAGAGCTTAATTTGTTTTTATTGTTTATTATTTGGTTTGTACAAGTAATGTCATCACTCGGTAAGTTTAATTCAAAACTAGTATTATTTTATTATAATTCTTTGTAGATTTGTTTAGTGACTTTAAAAAATAAGAAAACTTGAATGAATTTAAATTCGTATGTTAACACGTGTTGATAAAAATCATTACCAGTAAACTTTGAACTGGCTCCACCAAAAATAAATATCACGCACTGCCACTGATTTTGAAAGCTTAGGAAATGTTCCCTTCACATTCCTCTAGGTATTATACGTTCTATGATAAGATTGAACTATATTATGTTAGCTTGGAAAAATTTACTTCTTTCCACACGCATCATAAAGGACATAGGTTTTGAAATGAGGATTAAGTATTTTTCACCATCACTAGCTTATCCAAGGCCGTAGTCAGAGAGGGAGGGGGATTTTGGAGATTCACCACCCCCCGGCCCCAAGAAATTTTATGAACTAAGTATATATAGCTTTATTTATGGTTCAAACAATATCAAAATTAAGGTACAAATACAATTTAGGGGGCTATGTTACCATTAAAGCACTTCAGAGAGCTTCTAGATGTGTTTAATATTTAGAATTTTTCCTTTCCTTTAGTAGTTAGGGGGGGTTATGTTGCCATAAAAAACACTCTACTTTAGCGAGCTTCTATAGATGTTTAAATATATAAATTTTCCCTAGCCTCCATCAGTTAAGGAGCTGTGTTGCCATAAAAACACACTTCACATAGCTTCTAGAACTGTTTATAATTTATAATCTTTTCTAGCCTCCGGCATGATGGGCACACGAAACACCCTCTGAAATTATTGGCTGGCTACGGACTTGAGCCTATCTTATTTGTACATATTATTTGCAAGAGTATTCTAGTCGGCTCTCACACGTTTCAAGGTCATGCTGCTCTTCATACCCTCCCCCCCCCTCTTTTACAGGTGATCTTTGCTCCACGATAATAGACTTAGCTAAGATAATCTCTGAGACGGGGTATGTATTAGAAATTTCTCTTTGGGATGGTAACTATTGTTTTTCTTTAAATTGATAAAGTTAGTTAAGATCCGCCATCTTAGTGATGGGAAACTTTTGTTGATCTTTAATAAAATATTTAAATTAGTTAAGACTCATGTATAGTCATGTCTTGAAGCCGAAGGCCATTTTGTTTTAGACTTTTGTTATTTTACTCTGTTCCTCCATATTTGAGCTTATGTTTATGATGTGTTAACACTAAAAATCCATAACATAACTGGAGATTTTTTTTAGGCAACGCGTTTATTACCCGTTCGGGTTATAAATTACGTATATGTAATAATTACGCTTATGTGTTAGAGATGATAAGGGTTAAATTTTAGAGGGAGTGTACCCAAATTTGCGTGGAAGGAGATTGGAACAACAAATAGGAAAAGGCACCCTCAGTATACCCAACTGTGATTATAACCCCGATCTTCCTGTCATTGGAAGTCCAAACATTAGTGAGAGTGAAGCCCAACATTTCATACATCTACAAATTGAAGGTTTGGTTTAGTTAGGTTGGGTAATATTGACATTAACCTGTCATGGACCTGATTAAAAACTAGTAAAACATGTAATGTCTATATCTGAGAAACTAATGGTTTTATAAGAATATTATTTAATCTTTATATATTTAATAGTATTACAACCTATAATCTAGTTCGTATCTCAAATAGTTGTGGAAATATTTTCAAAAGTGTATTTACTTTACATCCATCACTGTTTTCAACCTATGGTCAGTTTTTTATTCAAGCCATATATTTTCCACTACCTGCTTTCTAGGTCTGCCTTATAATCCAACTTAAAACTAGGATAGGCACAGCATTCAGTCCCCGGCCGTTAATTTATTAATATGATCATCTATGATCATTTTTTCGGCCAAGCCGGAAATCGAACCAGGGTACCTGTTAACTTATATTTGGTATACAAACAAGGGTCATCTTAGACTTGTATTTGTTCATCAAACCAGGGTCACCCTACATTTGTATTTGTTCATCAAACCAGGGTCACCCTAAATTTATAATAAACATTGAAAATGCTGGGTCTATCTTTAGTTTTCAGTCGACCATTTTAACCACAGTGAAAGTACTGTCTTTTTGCAGTAGACATAATTATATTATATTATTAAATAATTAAAATGTTTACAAGCATAACAAAGTGGCGTGTTCTAACAAAGAGGTCTACACATTGTTGTTGCAAACAAACTGGAAGGAGATTTTTGATCCCTTGCGTGTTTTTGCAAGACCCGTGAGGTCGTCCATCATATCCCGGGCAGGCAAAGGCTCCTTAGGAAGGAGGGTAAGGTGGGACGAGGGTGTTTAAGGACTTTCCCCCCTCCTAACATCCGTGTGACAGCTAGGGTGATGGAGCACAGTAGAGTACCTACATCCGCGGGTGCCAGTTGGAAGGGGAAGGGTCAACATGTTTGGATGTAGCACTGAATACATTTTACAGTGGTTAATATTAGTTTCGTGACTTGGCATCTAGGATACATTGTTTACAAAATGTAGAATTCATCTACATTTTAATATATCACTATTATATTATTATTATTATTATTATTATTATTATTATTATTATTATTATTATTATTATCATCATAACATTAACATTATTATTTCTATGATAAATACATTCATCATGTTGTTTTTATTGTGTTTGTTTATTATTCCTTCTAAGACAAGGAATTTGTATTTTTTTAAAAATAATTTCAGTTATGTTTCTCTTTAATGTGTCATATAAACGACAACGCCAACTTGCAATTTATTTAAAAATTATTAATATAATGCATTATTCGAGAATTAGTTAATATATCATTGGGGGAGATTAATTGCTTATAAAATTAATTGTGTTGTATAAAAAAGTCAAAATAACACATTTTATCAATTTAATAGTACTAACAATTAAATTTATGACCAGCAAAATATAATAAAATGTTATTTAATAAATAAAAATTAATACAAATTATCAATACTATTATATGTCAAGCAGCTCTAGTCGTCCTTCTTCTCTTAGGGGTTAGTTGCATTGACAGTATTATATAGCCTAAAATTGGAGAATACCCTATTGTTAGCTGTGTGATTATGTTAATAGCGTTAAATCCACACACTTTGTTCAAGAAATGTCAAGGATTTAAGTAGAAGCTTTATAACTAGTATATTGTATTATTTCGTTTAGTATGTGTCTACCAATAATTATTGTTTTATTATAAAACTATAACAAACCGAAATGGGTGAAGAAAACTATTATTTTGTGTTCCAAATAACCCATTACACCTGGCAATTAACAATAAATCTGACCATTAAAGAAATTAGAATGTAGCTCAAGTAATACTCAGACGTGGCTTGAGTCAAAACTATATTTAATGCAAGTGCTATTCCAGAAAAGGAATTCTAAGGGCGTCAAAAAATAGTTATCGCAAAACTTGTGGTGGAAATAGAACTTTTGCCTAAAACATCACTTCAACAATTATTGTATAAACAGATCCAACTAAACGTCCTAGAACTTATCAAACTAAACAATTTTTTATTCAAAGATGGTTTTTCTTTGCACATATTTTACTACCCGTTTGGTTTGCCTAACGCTTATGTACTAACTAAGCTTTTTTTTTTAATCAAGGAGGTTATATTTAAAGGAGCTGTACCAGGATTTTCATGGCGAGTTAGTTTAAAATCATTTAGGAAAAACCATCCTCAGTACACCCAACTGAGATTCAAACCTCGATCTNGTTATATTTAAAGAAGCTGTACCAGGATTTTCATGGCGAGTTAGTTTAAAATCATTTAGTAAAAACCATCCTCAGTACACCCAACTGAGATTCAAACCTCGATCTTCCCATTATCGGTGGTCTAGTCCACTACCAAGAGTAGTGCCTTAGACAATGTGACCAACGAGGCTGGTAAAGATGATTATTCTTCTTTTCAGATCCAAGATAAGTGAAACCATTTAATAGAAGTACTAAAGTTATTATTTATATATTTATTTTTGTAAAATTAAAAGTATAAAGAATATATGTTTTGTGTTCCATATCTTACATCGCGTTTGGACTATATACTCTAACGTTGCAGGTCATATTTATAATAATAAAAAAAAAGAACCTGCACTTGCGTGAAATGAGCAAAGGAGAAAATTAGTAAAATACACCTTAAGTGCACCCGGCCAGGATTGAAACGCCGATATCCCCATAATCAGCACTCTGGTCTCTTACGAGATTGTCACCTTAGAGCATGCAGTCATGGAAACTGGTATAGTATTATTATTAATACTTACACTAATACATATAACTATATTACAATAAATTGGCCAACATTCATTGTTGTAATAAATACAGTGAAACGTCAACCACCCTGGTAAGGACTATCCTGACTTTCCGTTATCAGGATCTGTTGCAGTTGTCGGATTGGGAGCTGCACACTTTTCCTCCATCCAACCCCAACAATAGCTAAGTGGCTTAAATTGCTAGATTTGCATTGGACTTGGTCATCGTTTACAGTAAGGTCGGTATTTGAATCTTTACCAAGCTCTCTGGCGGTGTTATTCCACATCTAGTTTTCTCACTCTTACCATTTAAATGCCACAGCCTCTGTTATAAGAAACAACGACAAAATGTTAGCATATAACTTTAATTTAACCTATTTATGTGAAATAAATAAAAAATGTCAATTATTAATTGAAATTTGAGCTAAAAATATAGATATTTAAACTCTTTATTTTAAAGGTTGGGTCCAAGCATAGCTTCCCGTAACCTACTGGTAAAGGTTAAAAAAGTGTTCCATCTCTCCCAAATCCCCTCCAAGTAGCAACTAATGGAAAGTTCACAAACCATCAACCTTCAATCCTCTTCCTTCCAGTCAACATGTAAAACTGTAATCCCATGGCACGAGTAATTAGCACGACCCTACCTATTCCCATGTCCTCGCCCGTTTCAAAGGATGGGAAGAAAGGAGGGAGGTTAGTAAAGGGAGACAGAGTGATGTCACCTGTAGGAATCAACAAAACGGCAATATTGGAAGAGGGTTAGTGATGAACTGATGATTTGGGCAGTGGACGGCCTCACCATCCATAGCCACACTATTCTATTGAGTCTATTAATGTATACAGGGTGTCCACTATTGTCCAATTCCATAGGACTAAACCACTATATGTGGTATATGTGCTGCCCATTACAGGTTAACAATAAATCCCTGTGGAAAGGGAATTCATGGCCAACATAAATAATCTTTTATGTATGTAAATTATATAAATCTAGTGTAGGCCTATATATATATACATCCAATACTATGTGTTGGGAAAGACTATCGTTAAGTCGTCACTCCCAACCCAATCTCCACGTTAATGTGAAACTTTTCAATCAAATATAATTATTAAGTATGTATGCTTATTAGTAGGTCAATACTGGCAGTTATCAAGCAACGTTTAGTATTAACTAGACCAGCGGTTCCCAAAGTGTGCTCCGCGGAGCACTTGGTGATCCGCAAAGCATCTCCAAGTGCTCCGCGAATAGATTGGAAATAAAAATAAATAAAATGTGACAAGATATCAAACTGTGAATTTGTGCGTCCATGAACTGTGTATAGGTAAGATTTGGGTAGAAATTATTTACAGACTGCACGCGGCGAAACCAGACAGAGAGACTAGAGGGTGCCAGCTAACCCCGTCTCTGTGAGAACTTCGCCATGCTTTCAGATACGATTGTTTGCTTCGACACCTTTCCAGAATTTTCTGGTAAGTTTCTATTGAATATTAAAAACTTTTGTTTCTTCGCATCTTCAGTCAGTTGATATTCAGTCAGTATACAGTCGAGAGTTGAAACAAATCAAGTAACAGTGCAATGTTATTTATTTGAGTGTCGGAAAAGCCAACCTGGCATCGGAGCAGTATGAGTGCTTGAATGATTTAATATCAGATTCTGCGGTAAAAGAGAATTTTGCAACTAATAAGTCACTATCAGAATTTTAATGTCAGCTACGAGACAAGTTTGAAGTTTTGTCGGATAGAGCGAAAATAATCCTTCTTCTCTTTGCAATAACTTACTTGTGTGGATCATAATTCTCTGCCTATGTGGCTACTAAACCAAAAAGATCCCGGCTCAATGCAGAGCCAGATATTTGGTTGCAGCTGTCCCAAATTCAACAAGATATAGCCACATTGTGCAAATCAAAACACAGCAGTCCCATCCCTCTCATTGGAATCTAAGTTCATGGTCTATACTTTATCTTTCTTTTTTTTTAATGCTAAGTGACTGGTTTCTTTTTCAGCCACGAAAATGGTTTTAACACTATTTGTGTGGGTAACATATTGTAGATTTACAATGCCTACCTTGAATTCTTTATCAAAAGTGTTTCTTTAGGTTAATTTATGTTTTTTGTTGTTGTTTTGCACTTATGTAGTTAAATTCCTTATTTCTCTGAAATTAAGGGAGAAAATAACATTTATAATGAAATAAAACTTGATGTTTAACATGTCCAAATGCTTAAACATTCGTTTCCATCGTGAATACTGCTGTAATTCGGTTTAGTATCTATCTGTGTAGAGTCTATGTGAAAATATCGTTGCCCTTATACCAAAGACACTTATGTGCAAAATTGTTGTTTTGAGAAAACGATATTTAAAGTTACAATTTTCAATGGTTTTCAATGGGAAAAATTAAGTTTATATCAAAATTTAAGCTATTTAGAAATCTAAAAATAATTCGTTCTTTTATTATAGATTAAATATCGATTAACAACTTTAAAAAATGCAGTTAGGTAAATATAACAAAATATGCATGTGCATATCTTTAGCATAAAGGTAACTATAGTGCTCCGTGACAAATTTTTCTCCTGAAAAGTGCTCCGCGATTCAAAAAGTTTGGGAACCGCTGAACTAGACCAATGAGGGGTTCACTTTCAGTTGGTACTATTCAGAGTCTTCAGCATTTAGTGGTCCTTCTAAAAAATGAGTAATATGTATATTATACAATAAGTAATATTATTGAGGTCACTGACAACCCATGTCGGATAATAGTGACTACTTTCCTCAAATTGTGAGGAGAAGATCCCTCTTCGAAGACGCTTACTTTTCCTTAAAATATGGTTGCGTCATATTATGAAGCTTGGAAAACTAAGAAATTTCAGTGCCAAAAGAAATATTTTTCTGTAGAGGAAACCCCGGAATTAATGAAGGGTGATATCTTCAGCTAGGTATGTATCGCACACCTGAATCTCACACTGTGCTATTATCTGAGAATGCCACTCCATATCTTCAAACGTACAACTTCATTTGAAAACTCACGTACCGTGAACATCGTAACCCATGCATTCTATTAATTAGCTGGTTAACAACGCGCAGTTGGGACTATTAGGGGATTACTTACACTGGAGTAGTACTTTAGAAAAGAGCTACTTTGTGTAGCTCTTCTTCCTCACTCAGATATTTTATTTCCACCATATTCATATTTTAATCCTCTCATACTTTGGCTCGCACACAGGAAAAGTATGTTGGAAGATATTGAAAATAATACAAGAACAGATAAATAGTTAGACAATATGAACGTTGATAAAATATTTTAAGTGTAGGTTTATGGTGAATTCAACCAAATTGTAAGTTCTCTTTCGGTCAAGAGCGTGAAGGACTATGATCTTCTTTTACCCAAAATTTTTTACAGATTTATATTTAGGAGAGACGACAAAGGCCGGTTATTCCTATTACAAATTTTGAATATAAACACTCCGCTCTTGAACACTGAACAACTTGCCATAAACATGAGTATCAGAATGTTTTCAAGATATAGTAGGAAGAGTGTTTTTTTAAGATGTACCCGAAGGCAAAAGATATACACTTATAATTAATGTATTTTTGTTTAAGCTCAGGTTTGAGGTACGTGCTGTTTTTGCTTGGCAGTGAATTCATCAGGTATAAACGCTACGGTACTTTGTTAGAAGGGGGAAGAACAGCCAATGAGACATTAAAGTAGCCTTGCCATTAATTTTTTACATCCAAATTACCCTGTAACACATATTGAAGCAATGTTTCATATTAAAATTACTGCAAACCCTTTCTCTTAAATTATTATGGAATGAGAGTAAAATGTCACATAAGATATCAATTGAAGATCTAAATAGAAATCTGAGGGATCTACGAACCCATAAATTGCTGATTGTGTGCGTCACCGTATTTTTCTCAGGAGACCTTCGACAAACTCTACTTGTCATACCCATAGTTAATATAGCTGAAAAAGTCAATCCCTTTCTGAAAAAATTCTACATATAACCAGAGGTGAGACTTTCCCTGTCAAACAACATGAGCATCACCTGTGCGAAGGCAACAACTAGAGTCATTTATTGATATATTACTGAAATTAAGCATTGGAGTCTTCGCATAGCATAAAAAAAAGGTGTCCTTGAATAACTTCCATATGTACGTCCTGGTCAAGGATACACAGGAATTAGTCTATTTTATTTACCTTGATATACTTCTTTTGCAAAACCATTCTCATTTGTTGTTCCAGGAGAAGGATATTCTAGCTCCAAAAATGAAACGGCAAATAAAATTAACTACCGTATTTTAGACCTTTTTGAAGCGCCATACCACATTTAAATGTCCATAGTTTTTGAAGTCCCTTAATACATTCGATTCATCCAAACAGGCTTTTAAATTAAAATTTAAGTACCCATAATTTTCTTTGTATGAGTAATTTGAACCCATCTAAATTGTGTAGTGGGACCCACTTAACAGTCCACCAAATTGTATCATAAAGTTGACTGTTATAACAGTTGGAACTACAAGAGAGAGGGTTGTGATAACATGAATCCCCATGATTCTTTCAGACCTGCCCTCCCAGTTTAAACACATGTAAATTCCTATCAAGGCTTGCTTTACAATAACCATCAATACAGTTTAAGGACAAAACCCGAATATGGAATCCATTTATCTCCAAGGCGTGTCTTTCTCCCAAGTGGCGTGTTCCTGTATTATTTCTAGTAGCAACCAGTGGCGGAATCAAATTTTTAACCACCTAGAGGCTGAACAAATCTTGCCGCCCCCCCTTAACTCCCAGCCTGGAAGACCCCTCATACACCTAACACCTTCAGCCAACCCCACCCACTACAACACAGCCCCCCGTCCTGTGTAGACTATAGAATAAACACTATATAGAAAAGTTGTATATAAATGATAGTGATAACTATTAAGAGACTTAACGCATAATATAACTCTGAATGTAGCCTAACAAAATCCTTGAGTTTGACTCTGATACTAATGATCACTAAAATAACTCAAACCTAATTTTTTGTTGTTCAGCTATTTTCAAGCTGATGGTTTTTGTTTAAATTATCGCCTCTCTGAGTTTGCCCGATTGTGCCACCCTGGGCCCCCTCAGCCCTCCTGTAAATCCATCAATAGTAGCAGTAACTGATCAATCCTGATTATAATATCACTATCGTCATTTATAAAAGAGGCCTTGCCTTAAGTTTGGTTGCTTTATATCCTTCAATTAAAACAAATATTCTGTGTGCTTATTCTGAAAACAGAACTATTTACAGTACATTGAATTTCTGAGTCTGACGATACCTATTTTATCAACTACAAAGTTTTAAGCACGGTAAGCTCTACCTAATAAGTTGCGTGATTTCTTCTTTGTGTGGGAGATTAAAAACTCTGGAACTAGAAACGTTATTGTTTGAAATATCTTTTTTTTAAAACGACATAATGCGATAGAAGCCGTGAGCTCAAGCTTGTCTAAATTTCAAAGGTATCTGCATCATTCATTTTCGTCTTTCATAAACCTAAAAATGTGGTAACTCCCGGTGACATTTATTTTACATTAAAAGAGCAAATTAGTTTCAATTAATTAAGTTCAATATTTAGATTTTGCTTGAGAAAAATATTTGATCCTAGGACCCAATATATAATAGACTGTAAACGCCAGCTATTGTTCGTAGTTTGTGAGGATGGTTATAGTGGAGACGGTCACATGGACAACACCGTATTGAGTAGATTTTGATGGTGCTTGTAACTTGCGAGAGTCACCACAAAACGACTCTATTATATAACTAATAAAAATTTGTGGCACGGTTGGGAAGTCAGAAGGCGCAACTTTCTAGTAGGCTTTAACCATTATCTGCTGACAAAACTTCGCACCCTAGCGGAAAAAGTGACTCAACTCCAAAACCGTTGATAAGTTAAAACCAAAAGGAGATGAACCAAGCTTGTGTACACCATCAGTGAAAGTGACAAGTCTGTTATTCCAAATATTGTCACTTTTCTCCTGATCGGTTTTAGTATTCATTTCACCATGAAAAGTATCGCTCCAGAGTTGGAACACTGAATCCTATGTTTGTTAAAGAAGACAAACGATAATATTTTGACATAATTAACGTTAAAAGAGTTTCAAATAAATAAGAAAAACAAACTAAAATGATCAAGAAAATTGGCATAATTATTCTTTCTAAAAGATACACAAATTGGAAACAATGCATTAAGTTGACCGAGAAAAGTGATTCAACTTAATCAACCTTGTAACGTCACCATGAAAATCAGAAACATTTAAAACATTAACAGTATATTTCTTATAAAAGAATAGTCCGCATTATTACTATAGTATTTTTATATAATAACTTTCATTCATTCAAATATATAATATTCATGTATCGTTTTGGGGATTAGCCAAGGTGGATTTAAATATAAATATAACTATTACATAAGTCAAATCAATCAATAATACTTTGAAGAGTTATTTTAAATTGTTCATTTATATAATTAAAAAGCTCATTAAATTGAAAGGAATTTTAAAATATAAATAAATGTACTACACTTATGAGACAGTTAAAAATCATATTGGCACTAATATGTCATTAACTCTCTTTTTTTGGCTCACTTTTGTCAAAATAAAATAAAAAATAGAGTGTGTATGAACACTATTACAAACCGATGATATATTTAACTAAAATACCTGCAAATTCATTTGTCCTGTTTTTTTCGAGCATTAAAAAGATTTCAAAATTTTTCTACAACTAAGCATTAATCTTTATTTTAATTTCTTAAAGAATTAACCTAAACTTTAATAGGAAAATTAACTCAAGCAAGAATAATTTTTTAAATGTGGAGTAAATCTAAAGACCAAATAGACATAGACACCGTTTGCTCTAGAGTTCACCCTAGTCTGACCATTTCAGGGTGCTTGGAAAAATAGGTGAAACCAATTAAATGATGATATATTAATTATTTCATATTTTTAGTATATTAGCCATTGAGAGGTGAGGTCATTTTGTTAACGAGTTTGTGTATGAATGGGTTGTGGGATATATATTTCATTTCCAATTGGGGGGGGGG
>CABFWB010000507.1:256435-277545 GCA_902151455.1 Timema bartmani
GGGGGTGATATTTGTATATCCGAGCATCGTATTGTGGTAAGACGCTTTAAAAAGGATTAATTTTTCCTAATTACATATTTGAAAATAAATGCAGTATACTATAAATATATTTCTTTAGGCCCCTTGAAAAGTTATGATCGTCTAAAATATAACATTGATATTTTGATAAATGTCGACTTTTAATGACCCATTAAAACAATAGCTGTGGTATTCGCGATGCTGTCTATTTGTATCTCAGACTAGTGCCGAAACCACTTTTCCAATCGATTTAAAACTTGGTATTTAGAGTTTCCATAAATTTTCTCCGTGGAATTTTTAAGATTAAGGGTAGTTCACTGAAAGACAAAATAAGAAAATATAAATTTTTCTCAAAATCCACTTTAATGATTTTGATTTAATTTGTTATATAGACACTTTGGCGAGGATAATGTTCCAAACAATTATGGCCAGTGGCTGGAAGCTGTTCATGATGATGATGATGATGATGATGATAATGATGATGGTGATGATTATCTAGACAATGATTAATTTTTGAAAACAAAATCGAGTAATTATTTTACCATAAAAACAACTTTAAGAATATTTACACCATCGGAAATTTCGAGACACGTAATAATTTTTCATTAAAAAGATGTAGTACTATTCTATCTATATATATCTATGCTCACAATAAAACTGTACATTTTTCTGTATGTTCGAGTTCATTTTGTTTGTTTTTGACAGTAAATTAAAAAAGTACCTACTTATCATTTTTTTGGGGACTTCTTCTGCTGTAACATACTCCTTATATTTAATATTACAGAATAAGCTATATACCATCACGCTATCTCATCAACGAGCGGAGTAGTCTCTAAAAAACCGACTGGCCGTGTGGTTAAATTTGATTTTTAATTTGAAATAATTCAAAATATTTGATTTTAATAGATAAAATCTTGTTCAAAAGTTTCTTTGGCAAACAATGAATGTAGATATATCAGCAAACAAAGAATGTAGATATTTTTCTTCCTTATTTGAGCACCAAATAAACTGCAATTCAAAGAGTTACATTTTAATCTTTAATTTAAAGATAAACTTTATTTTGTGTTATTTGTTTTATATTACAATTAACCATAGTTCTTTAACAATTAAAACTTACACCTTGGTAGCCTAGCGTTCAACATCTTTATGAGACTTGTTATTACATTTATATGGATATATATACAGGCAAATAAATTAATTCTCCCAGTAAAAGACAGAAAAGTGATACACAGCATATAGCTGACTATTTAAATGTTAAAGAATAGATTTTAAAACATTTATTCTAGTTTATCATATTTTAATTTGTTTGTTCCTACGGTCAAGTAGAAACCCATTAAGATTTTAGTGAACTTTGGACGTTGTTATCCAAATATTTGGGTCTATAGTGGTCCACTATAAGAGAAGTTGACTTTATATTGAGATATACACGCCTTAAACCCCGTGATCTCCGGTGTGTGTAGTTTCAGACCCAAGAAAAATATGAAGGTGGCACTTTTCAAGTCTACTTGGTGAAACCCCAAGATGTGCACCTCAGGTGTATTTAAAATATCAAATATGTCGGAAAAATAAAATAATACAATTTGTCTTTATATTAGATAAAGCTATGCGCGCTATTTATCTCTTTTAATCAACTATCAAAAATCACAATTCTAGAAAATTAAGCCGAAAAATATATATTTGGTAAGTGAAACAAAACCAGTAATAAGTTGTTAACATCGCACCCGTTGTCAATAAACGTGAAATTTAGAATACCAATAAACAAAACTATATTTTAACTGGTTGTTCCTTATGGTTTTAAAACACGATATCATACCTTACGTGATGAAAATTAAGTTAGGGTGTTAGAAAACAATGTACTTATGGATATATTACGGTCCAAAATGTGCATAAGGTGCGGCCGAAGGGAGCGCGAGTAATTTTACGTTTTTATAGCATTACATTTCTTTTGCTAAAAAAGATCAAATATTTCTCCAGTAGCAACGTAGAGTTTAGTTTTCTGCACATGCTAATATAAACAGATCTTGAATATATGTCAAGGGTGTACTGGAATTTTGTCAAAAAATTTTCTCTTTATTTAGAAAGTTTTGACAAAATTCCAGGACACCCTTGAGAGATATTCAAGATCTGTTGGTATTAACATGTGCAAAAAACTAAATTCTATGTTGCTACTGGAGAGATATTTGATTTATTTTTGCTAACAAATTTATATTCTATAAAAACTGTAAAACTACCTGGTCTCCCTTCTGCCAAACCTTAAGAAAACGTATAAATGGAGGTTATAAAGTATAATTATGTGGTACATAGGCTGTACTCAACAAAATACATTGTTACTTGTTTCTGATGATCAAGTCTCGTAGATTAAGGTGAGCAGGACATGAGCTCGAATGGTATAATCTATAACTGTGTTCGGGTACTGACTAGCAAACCAATGGGAAGAGACTATTGGGAGGACATATACCTATATGGAAGGGTAATATTAGAAAGAACTTGAAGGATGTAATGAGGTGGACTAGATAAAACTAAATAAAGATAGGCATAGGGTGTAATGAGGTGGACTGGATAGAACTAGCTCAAGATAGGTATACTTTTGTATGTGTGGAAAAGAACTTTCGAGTTCCTATTGCCATAGAGTAAATAATTAAGAATTGAAATAATAATATAATCAAAATATTTTTCTTCTGTAATAGAAATAAAAATGCCACGGAATAAGTTAAATTAGATGCTATTTTTTTTTATTAAAATATATACCTTATTTATATTCAAGTCAGATATGGTGAGATGAAAAATGAAATATTGTATCTAAAAATAACAAAGCACTTTTCTGTCAACGGTGAAGACAAGATCTGCTCCAAAACCAGTTAAGATCTCGTGTGTTTTCAAGAGATTGTGTGCGCGCACCTTTTGGAAGAAGAAAACCCTCCATCCATCATACGGGAGCGTCTGGCTGCTCAGCAGAAGATGTTTTGGCATGACGGGCACGTTCCTGACATCGCTTACAGACAAATTAGAAGCCTTAATAGTGTTGGTAAGCTCTTACTACTTTTATAAACTTACATTAATCATAGTACCTCGAATGAAGAAGCTGTTTGCAGTTTAGAAAACGTTTTGATACCTTAATTACCCTCACGTAGTGTTTCTACGGTGAAGTGCTTTTGGGAGGCGGCTGGAATCATCCCTTATTTATATTTGCAATTTTTAACTTTTTATAAGAAATAAACAATGGAAATTTTTTGTTTGATTCGGGGAAGTATTTATCAATGCCAACTTAATACAATTTTAACATCATTTTCTTAAGTTATGAAATTAAATTTAAATTTTGAAATATATTTGATACATATTTGTAAATTTGTTTAGCAAATGTTGACAAAAATACTAATAGTTTTGATAATAAATAATTAATTTAAAACATTGATTTACGATATAAAAACCTCTTAGGTTTGATTTTGAGTGGTGACTATAATACCCTTATTTTCTATTACCTCTTTTTTGACGACCCTTTCTTAAAATTTTGGGATTTTAATTCATAACATTATTTTAATGTGGTCATCTGTCACTTATTGACAGAGCTATATTTCTTTCTTTGTGTGTACGCTATAAACTAAAATGCTGGTGTACTGATTTAGACGGGATTTAAAATTTTGTGTTTTTATACTCCTATGACTGACAGTGACTGTATTTTTTCCTCTTAAATCCATTAGAATTTATGGTTTTTAAATATTCTCTCTTAAACATCTGACCAATAGTATTTCTCTTGTTTTAAATATTTTCTTTCTTATTTGGTATACAAATTAAAGTCAAATTCAAAGAGTTTTACAGGATTCAATTTATTATTTAATACAATGTAAAATAATTATATTTGGGTTTGGTTGGAAACTACCTATTCACATTAAGAGGTTTCTTTGACAAATTACACATAAGCGACGATATGATTTGGTCATACATTAACAAATATCCAATAGACAGTGCTTCTCGTAGGCGTCTTATCTTGTCATTTTGAAACTATTCAAAAATTACCGTGTTTCTATTTCACCTTATAAGGTGTTGAATTTAGAAAAATATCAACAAATATATTAATTGTTATCTTAAAAAAACAACTTCCTGACAAGCTTCACATTTCCAACTCAAGCTGTTTGGAAGATACGGTTATACCTTTAAAAATGTTACACACACTTAATGGATCAAGCTCACGAGATTCTGTAATGAGTCAGTGAGGGACTCTGTGAGTCAAGAGCTTGGTCTTTATATATTAATGTTAACACAAATAGATTACTTCTTGCATTAAGAGGCAGTTAAAACTCCAGATATCAAAGGAAATCATCATCTGAATAGAATATCATAGAGATTTTGAATGGGTACTTAGGGATATCTGGAGATGGACACCCTAGGCGATTTATTTTATTTTTACTAAATACCTCTTGACTACTGGTGCAGGTGATAGCTACAAAATACAGAAACGTAGAGGCTTTTCAATATTAGGGTTAAAAATATAATATTGTGAAATTAAGTTGTTTTTATCACAAACTGATACTTTGATCCTCTTGACCATACATTCTGGTAGTTCATTATCTAGAAAAGATATAAAAGTGTATCTTTGTATTGGCTTTGTTTAGGGTATTCTCAGGCTGTGAATCTTGGGAGGGTTTTTTTTAACTTTAAAGTATAATTATATATAAATAGAAAGATCTTGACGCCTTAAACCACCTGAAAACCAGTTAAGGTAGCTCCAAATTAAAGTGACCTACAGCCATAATGAGGTATCATACGTTGTGCGTATCATTCCTAGAAGCTTGACTGTTCATACCAAAAGTAATAAACGGTAAGGATAGAACTTACCTTGCTTGCCAAACAAGGCATTTACGTTGCACTGTGGGTAATCATCGATCCATGGCTTCCCCAAATTATTGAAACTGGTCAACCAAGCATTTGTTTTTACATACCCAACCTACAACACTTTACTCGCGAGTCTTGACTTAACAGCAATTATTTTTAACCTAGCAAATAATGGAGTGGACGATTTTAACAATATCATAATTGAACGTGAATTAGTTATTGAAATATTTTAACAAAATTAACTTGTTACTCTAAGGACAATATACTTCATTGGGAGTAACCAAGTAACAGTTGGACAAAAATATAAATTACCAATATTTTTTTTAATGCATCTCATCTATCACAACACCGGTCACGGCATTGAACTCGAGGAAGATTTTGTGTGGATCGTGGTCGCACTAGTTATTTTATTTTGTACAATGGGGTTATATCTGTGTAAAATATCCAATAATACATTCCATTCATGGGGACGGACCATAGACACTTTAATAACAGCCTCAATGTTTTTTATTAGATAGCTTGTGGGCACGCTGTGCTTTGTCGCACTCATTTGTTGGGTGCGTTGATTCCTCCCTTTATTTTTTTTATTTTTCATTTGTTGGTGACTTCATTCCTCTCTTTTATCTGCAAAATTGTAAAACGAGGAGTAGCCTCTGAAGTAAGGTGACTCTGTAGTGACTTATAAACGTTTCAATTCATCCATAAAAATTTACTTAGTGTTGTGTCATTTTTGTGACGCTTGGACCCCTTTCCCGTCACTCCAACCCTGCCCTCCTGACAGATGACGAACAGAGGGTGACCATCATAATTTATAGCTCTCCCCATACACTTTGTTTCCAAAACAATTGTTAGTTATATTAAACAACTTACAAGCTAGAAAAAAAGCTACCCTAATTTTTTTTTTCTAAATTGTAAATGTATGCCTACTCCCCAAATATATATTTTAAACAAAATTATTTAGACCATTTAAAAGAATCAAAATATAAGTTTACCTTTAATTACATAATAATGAATTAATCAATATCTCACCTCATTTATAGGCATATGTCTAACTTCTATTCTAGGCTATTTATCAGTTTTGGACGAAATCAACCTATTTCGGTTCTAGTCATCTTGAGGAATAATTGAGGTAATTATCAAATATACTTTCTCAAAAATAGGAACGTATAAACATCCAGATAAATAATTATATTTAAAAATTCGCTACTACATTTCTTGATCTACATGAGAAAGCAGAAACATTTAATTTTAATTTCGACAAGATGCCAAACGAACATTTAAAAGTCTAGCTAGTGTATCACATTCAAAGCTGACTGTCAATATATCCGTCAGAACACAACCTACGAAATTGTTTGGTCAACTGAAAGGAAAATTTTAAGCTTAAGGGACCATATTTACCCTAAACTTATTTAAACCTGCACTGATGGTCACATGGACTAGAATTCGTCTAGTATGTTTTACCAGTGACATAAAGGTCAGGCCTCAAATTCTGACCGACTGTACGAACGGTATTCTTTTAATATGTACCCGCCTCGGCGGCGTAGTTGACTAACGCGCTGGTTGTTGTTGAGCCAAGACTGCTGAGGACGGGGAGATCGAGGTTCGAATCTCGGTCGTGTGAACTAGGAGTGGTTTTTCCTGAATTTTTTTCCACTCTCCCTCCACACAAATGTGGGTTCACTTCCTCTAAATTCAACCTTCCCAATTCCTAAACTAATAGAGTAATTAGTACTTAAGCGTATACCCGAACGGGTAGTAAGACGCATTGCTATTATTATTATTATTATTATTATTATTATTATTATTTTAAAATGTAGTTTGACACACACTATCCACGCAAATTTGTGTATTTAACTACCCTAGACTTTTTTCCTCATCTCTACCCAAATAACTTAGCTAAAGTCGAATACACAGAACGGGAATATGAATTCTATACTTTAAAAAAACAACGTTAAATCCTTTGATTTTTAGTTCATCAATGTGAAAAGAAAAGCCCGAACCACACCAAAGAATTCTTATTCGACCGGGATGTATATTGAATATGGGAGCCTGAGCTAGGTGGGCAGGTTCACTACTAAATGAAATAAGTTTCTGAACACACATTCGTTTGAAACAATGTTTATATGTTCAGGGTAATATAAATTGCAGCTCCAAATGGCGTGCACTACCCTGCCTGCACTTATTCGCAAAGTCACTTCTTGAGTTACAAAGCTACACAGTTTATAAATATGTTATTCGTTGCCACAAACATTCTCGCCTGAAGTGGACCCTAAAGATTTGTTAAGTGGAAGCAGGGTATAGCAGCACTAAATCAAAATACTGGACCCATAATTCATTGGGTCTTGCTTGTTTTCTAGCCTTTCCACCTCCTTTATTCTCTCCCGCTCAACCCCTTTGCGACTACTAAGGGTATCTCTGTCCCACTTCCATTAGTACTTATGGACCGTGTTGTTCACCTTGCCAAGGACGACCTTATCTCCTCTTGGCATTGTTAATGGCTCGTTATAGAGCGTCTCACGAGTTAATATATACTCCAATTTGTCAGCAAATGCACATATCTGGCAGCAAGAAAAAACTACTAGATCTACTTTCACGTATTCATACGTAGAGTCATGGGATCTGTAGTTGAGACTTTTTATAGATAGTAACAATACAGAAAAAATAATACTAATAATATAATAAAATGTCATCAAGAAACAAGTTTGAATTTTCTGTAAGCAACTTCAAATGGCTTTATGTAAGAAAAGCAAGGTATAGGTTTATCTTGTAATGGTGGTCACGCTGTATGACATGTCACTATTTAGTTAGATTGGATGGAGGCTCAAGGAGATATTGGAGTTAAATGTCATTCTAATGTTCTGAGAGCAAGTTTTTCATAAACGTCTTCCCACTCTTATTCTGCTCTGTATTTATGTTTTATAGTGAAATAATAGTGGACTCATTCCGGGATGAAAAAAAATGTACGTTACTAAGAGGAGTCCGTTTATTTTATGAAATATAAAAAAAAATTACTTGAACTAAATTTAAAAATTATTAACCTATGGATAAAATACTATATAAGAAAAATCATATTACTTGAACACAGTTTAATCTTTAGGCCTACTAATTGCCATGGTGAAAATTTTGCTTTCTCTTAAAACGTGAATTTTTAAATAGAACGTAAATTTATTTATTAAATGAAACTATTTTTTTTATTTTTTTTAATGATTAAGTTATAAGAATAAGATGAAAAAACATTAGTTTTAAAATTCAATGCTATTAATGAAAAACTAAATAATTTTATGAAGAAGATTAATTAATAGGCTACGTAGGCTATATTTTAATTAGCTAATTCTTCAGGCAAATAATTTAGATAACTTTATAAACAACTTTGTTTTTGTAGAACACATTGTTCTCACATAAATTATTTTTTCTTCTTTAAATAATATTTTTACGTATTGAATAAGCTGACTCAGCTGAGTGCAACTTTATAACTACCCATGTGCTAAGACAAGATTAGGCAAAAATATCCCATATTTTGTAAAAGTTTGACTATTATTATTGGTAATGGCAAAAGCAACTGTAACAGAACGTGCATGCGTAATAATTTGAATGGAAAAACTTTTTCTGAAGTAGATAATATTACTCATTGAATATGTACTCGTTCCCACGTTATTCTCCAGTCAATACTTCGCAATCAATGGCGTTATTGTTCATATGTTTCATTGTTATTCTTGTACCAATGTAAACCCTTCACTGTGTTCAAGCCAAGCATAAATAACACAATTGAGTTTTGTTTGAGCTCCAGTTGTGCATGGGTAGTTCTTTTACATCCAGAATGTTTAAAAACTATGTGGGAAACGGTGGTTGTACATTGATATTGTTGCTGACAACACTACCGCAAATATTCCTAATATCGCCAGGAAATTTCCCTAGAATTGTGCTGTTAATATTGATGCAGTATTCGTTGTATCATCAGTGATGTTTTTGTTGAACTTTAGTCAATAAAGGATAAACTATGTAGTTATTGGCCACTTAAAAAAGATGCCATGTTTAAAACCTCTTAAAATTGTTAGATATTGAAAGAGAATAAAATTGGAGAGATTTTCAGAAATCTTGTTTATTTATTTACATGTCAAATAAATAATACCTAATCTTTTTTAATATAGGAGTTATTTTAATTTTAATAAAGATCTACCAAAATGTATAGTTTGTGGTCAGTTTTTTATTTACTGCCCATAGTCTATATAGTAGTTATTGGCCACTATTATTTTATCATTTAACAATACTACATTATCCTAGTAATATATTTATTTATTACTGGAAAATTGTTGGTGATATCTACTCACAGCTTCATTTCTTCTGTTACAAGTCTGTAAAGTTCGTCAGCATCCATATTATCCAAATTATCATTCTCTTCATCAGTGTTATCACCAAAGTCTGTATTTTCTTTATAACAATTATGACACAAATGTATCACCATCGTTTGCTTTTGGAATTTGTTTTCGGTGTTGTTTTGGTAGACACTTCTCATTGTATTTTTGTTGTTGTTGCAAATATCACAATCAAGAAGGTAACTTAATAATGTGTCTGTTTTACTGTTACAAACATAGAAAACACGATTCTTTTGTCATTTAAATTTTTAAATAACTTTTGTTGTGTTGTTATTTTTTGTGCTTTTCTGCCTTTTACCATTTTTTGCTTCTTCACGTTGTATTTTTCTATTTGCCTTTTAATTTTCTTGTTGAATTTTTGCTTTGCGTTTCTTTTCAAACATATCCTGGTATTTTTTAGATGTTACAGCAAATGGGACTCTTTCACTATTACGTTTACCTTTTCGTCTAGATGTCACCGGCCATGTAAGAAATTCCTACATGTCATCAGTTTTGGCCACTCTTAAAAGTGAATAGCTACTAAATATTCCACACAACCTGTTTCTAACAGATCATTGCTAAATCAGTCAAGATGAGGAGAAGAATACATTTTTTTCCTTGAGCTATAAAAATGAAATTCGGCTAAAATGTATGGTGAACACTCCAAATAACCATAATGACGTAATATTTTTAATTGAAAATAATAGGGGCCAGGGTGTGTAGTGGTGACTTGGAGGGGGTTAATATAATTTTTTTTTATGAAAGGCAGAGTATTTAAAGATGACAGAAATGTAGAGGGATTGCTCCAATATAAATATTAATTTCAAATATTTATTATTTAGAAAGAAGGCACGTGAAATTGCTGTTTTCTAAATTTGCAAAATTAAAATAATAAACTACTTTTAATTGTTCTGGATTAAAAATTGTCAGGTGGGTGTAAGAACCATCCCAAACAACCATTAAGATATAATCCTTAAATTTAAAAAAGCATAAGCAGTAAATGGGAAGAAGCGGCTCGCTCTAGATTCCAAAAATTAATACAAGAAATAGGAAACACTTTTGGTATTATATAAAATAGAATTTCCATGTATGAGTCAATAAAAATTCCCAGAGAGCCAAAATACTTTTGAACATATTGAAATTAAAATTTAAGCCCGAGAAATGAAAGATCTTAAAATTGCTATAACTATTAGAGAACATTAATTTTCTGTGTGGCTCTAACCACTTTTAGTTTTATTATATTTACTTTTAGAGATTTTTTTAAACCATTTTTTCCATTTTACATTATTACCCTTTATGTCCTTTATACATTTTTTCTCTTATTGGTTATTCCTTTTTTTTAAAATCTTGATTAGATTAAGTATTTATTCTTTTTTAAATTTTTGATCTTTAAATCCTAAGATATTTCTCTCGGGCAAGGCCGGTGTGTCCTACTTTACGTAAAACAGTGTGAAAAGAGAAAATAGGGTAAAACGTAAATCTAATCCAATTAAAAATATGATTAAAAATATAAAAAGTTTCAAAAGGGCAGGAATGTTAAAATGGCCAAAACATGCTTGAAAGTCAAAGAGGTTAAATGGTTTAGAAGGGGTGAAAAGGTGTAAAAGTGCAAAGAGTAAAATGGGTTAAAAGTCTAAAAAGTTAAAAAAAAGTTTAAAGGACAATAACATAGAAGGCATAAGGCATAGAAGCCTTAACATAGAAGCTGCACGATAAGTTTCTAAAAAAATTAATGTAATTTTCTTTTAACCATTTTGGGCCCTTTTGTACTATTTACCTCCTTTAGCCTTTTTGCCATTAAATTATACGCATGTTTCCCCCTTATTGTCATTTTATATCTTTAAATTCTGTTTAAACCATTTGCCATTTCACTTACCATTTTAAAATAAAATGATGAAACATAATTTACACTTTTAAATCTTTCTATTATTATTAGCATATGCTATTTCACCCAGATAAAGCCAGGAATTTCATGATAGTAAGGTTAATAAAGACACAATAAAAGAAAAAAACTTTGTGATGAAACTAAAACCAATGTGTTGAGAAGAGTTAAATTAATTTTAAGGGATTTTGGGCCATTTGGTATTATAAAATAAGCTTTTCAGCATAATTCTACTTATAATTCTGAACCGGTTGTAACAGGTTGTAACCCATTTACAACTCACACGAGACACTGAAGCTGGATTGCTCACACTTCACTCGAGACACTGACATATGACTACTCACACTTCACTCGAGACACTGACATATGACTACTCACACTTCACTCAAGATACTGACGTAGGACTACTCACACTTCACTCGAGATACTGACATATGACTACTCACACTTCACTAGAGACACTGACATATGACTACTCACACTTCAAAAGAGACACTGACATATGACTACTCACACTTCACTCAAGATACTGACATATGACTACTCACACTTCACTAGATATACTGATCTAGGAGTACTCACACTTCACTCGAGATACTGACATATGACTACTCATACTTCAATCGAGATACTGACGTAGGACTACTTACACCTCACTAGAGATATTGAAGTAGGACTGTTCACACTTCACTAGAGACACAGACGTAGGACTACTCACACTTCACTAGAGATACTGACGTAGGAATACTTACACTTCACTAGAGATACTGACGTAGGAATATTCACACTTCACTCGAGATACAGACGTAGGACTGTTCACACCTCACTAGAGACTCTGACGTAGGACTACTCACACTTCACTAGAAACTCTGACGTAGAACTACTCACACTTCACTCGAGACACTGACATATGACTACTCACACTTCACTCGAGATACTAATATAAGACTGTTCACACTTCACTCGAGATACTGAAATAGGACTGTTCACACTTCACTCGAAACAATGACATATGACTACTCTCACTTCACTCAAGATACTGACGTAGGACTACTCACACTTCACTCGAGATACTGACATATGACTACTCACACTTCACTCGAGATACTAACATATGACTACTGACACTTCACTTGAGATACTAACGTAGGACTACTCACACTACACTAGAGATACTGAAGTAGGAATACTTACACTTCACTAGGGATACTGACGTAGGACTGTTCACACTTCACTCGATATACTGACGTAGGACTACTCACACTTCACTAGAGACACTGACGAAGGACTGTTCACACTTCACTCGAGATACTGACGTAGGACTACTCACACTTCACTAGAGATACTGACATAGGACTGTTCACACTTCACTCTAGATACTGACTTAGGACTACTCACACTTCACTAGATACACTTACGTTGGACTGTTCACACTTCACTAGAGATACTGACGTTGGACTGTTCACACTTCACTAGAGACACTGACGTAGGACTGTTCACACTTCATTAGAGACACTGACGTAGGACTACTCACACTTCACTAGAGATACTGACGTAGGAATACTTACACTTCACTAGAGATACTTACGTAGGACTGTTCACACTTCACTCGATATACTGACGTAGGATTACTCAAACTTCACTAGAGACACTGACGTAGGACTGTTCACACTTCACTAGTAACACTGACGTAGGACTACTCACATTTCACTAGAGATACTGACGTAGGTATACTTACACTTCACTTGAGATACTGACGTAAAACTATTCACACTTCACTCCATATACTGACGTAGGACTACTCACACTTCACTAGAGACACTGACGTAGGACTGTTCACACTTCACTAGAGATACTGACGTAGGAATGTTCACACTTCACTCGAGACACTGACGTAGGACTACTCACACTTCACTCGAGATACTGACGTAGGACTACTCACACTTCACTAGAGATACTGACGTAGGACTGTTCACACACACTTCACTAGAGATACTGACGTAGGAATACTTACACTTCACTAGAGATACTGACGTAGGACTGTTCACACTTCACTCGATATACTGACGTAGGACTACTCACACCTCACTAGAGATACTGACCTAGGATTGTTCACACTTCACTAGAGATACTGACGTTGGACTACTCACACTTCACTCGAGACACTGACGTAGGACTACTCACACTTCACTAGAGATACTGACGTTGGACTACTCACACTTCACTAGAGATACTGACCTAGGACTACTCACACTTCACTCGAGACACTGACGTAGGACTACTCACACTTCTCTAGAGATACTGACGTAGGACTACTCACACTTCACTCGAGATACTGACGTAGGACTGTTCACACCTCACTAGAGACACTGACGTAGGACTGTTCACACTTCACTAGAGATACTGACGTAGGACTGTTCACACTTCACTCGAGACACTGACGTAGAACTACTCACACTTCACTAGAGATACTGACGTAGGACTGTTCACACTTCACAAGAGATACTGACGTAGGACTACTCACACTTCACTAGAGACACTGACGTAGGACTACTCACTCTTCACTAGAGACACTGACGTAGGACTACTCACATATTTAGTTAGCTAAGTGGTTTCTTGAAATGTCTAACGTATAATATTATATATGAACCAGTGTTTTCACTCTGTGCCAGCTGTTTATAGTTTGTTATGCGTCTCTATCAGTCTCCATATCCATCTTGGGATATTGTTTCACCATATATGCCTGTGTTACTTTTATGAAAAATTTAAACTGTGTGATATAAATAAGAAGCCATTTTATTTTTTATGAAAATACCATAAGATATTATATGAAAAATCCATTATTCTAAAAAAAAATTGCCAGGGACCATTAGAACATTTTTATTTTTATTGAATACATTTTAAGTCTCTATAGATATATAAGGCTTTGTAGTAAAACATAAGTAAAAAACGCCAAAGTGGTAACATGAAAGGTTTTCAACCATTTTCTAACCATAAAATGAATTGTAAGTCTTAGAAATCACAGTGAATTTCAAACAAGACATTTAATAATATGTTAGGGTTAGTATTAAAGCGCAGCCTTACGGTGGGATGAAAGGTGGACGCGAGAAAAGACCAATGATTTTGCGGTTTTTATGGCAAAATATTTTTTGCCCAAAATAATTAAAATATGGCTCCAGTAGAAACATAGATATAATTTTCTTCACATGTTTATATCAACAGTTGTTGAATGTCTATCATGAGCCTAGCTGCATTAACTAACAAACTTTTTAAATGATCAGAAAATTTTATCATCATATTAAAAAACACCCTTAACAAATATTCAGGATGTTATGAGGTCACCATGTGAAGAAAATTATATTCCATATTTGTACAGGAGCAATATTTTATTTATTTTGGCAAAAAAGTTTTTCCCCTGTATTTGTTTGGATGAATCTCATATTGAACGATTCCTACATTTTCAGTAAGAAATAAAAATACCTATTTACTCTACGTCATGATCAACAACCGAAAATATTAACTATTTTAGGTAGTTTATTTAAGCAATTTTATCTATGGTTCATGCTTCCCTTAAGTTCCCTTCATATGTCTTCATTACCTCTCTCTCTTCTTATATCTCTCGCTCTGTCTCTCTCAAGAGAGAGAAAAAATAAAGAGTGAAATAGATATATGGAAATCACCACTTCGTCGGTGGCGAGCTACACTGTGGGCGAGGAAACTAATTTTGAACAAAAGTTAGAGAGAGATGAAATGGGGACATCGTTGACCTTGATCAGTCAGGGGATGTCAGTGGATGACCAAGATGATGGAGGGCTCAGCTGAATGGTGAATGGTGCAGAAAGTCATAAAGCAGGTGCTGCTGCACTATGTGTTGCGCATTGACATGTTAAACCTAGAACTGTTCTGACAAGTTTTTACCTATATCTACCTCACCTTTGACCAAACTTTATGTGATTATTGGGGGTAAGAAACAAACATTGTATATAAAGTCACAATGGGTTGGGAGTACTGGATTAGGTAACGAAATAGCCTACTCGTTTTTCCATTAAAAAAAATTCTTGAGCGTGTGAAAAAGTTTAAAATTTGATTTTTTATTGTTTGTATTGTTTTAACACATTTAGAGTCAATGCTCAAAATGACGACCCTCAAACTCGATATAAAACCCTAGCCGGCATAGAATGTTCTACCATGTCCTTTAAAACCAACCAACATTATTCCTGATGATTGCCTTAGTCATACGAAAAGTACCACAATAGTCACTTCATAGAACACGAAGGACTATTTCTGACATATAATTTAATAATTTGTAGAATTGAAACGAAGTACTTTCCACCCATGCTTAGGTTATAAAAATTGTTGGATTTGACAACCTCTTTAATCAAGAATAGTTTCCTCTGAGAGCTCATCTCACTAACCTACTCTATAGAATTAGTAATTCGAAAGTTTATTTCCACTTACAAAAGTACGCCACCTATTCCTATCTAGAGTTTGTTCTATCCAGTCCACCTCACTACACCGTATCTCTATCTTGAGATAGGGCCTAATTCTAGTTAGTCCACCTCACTACACTATATCTCTATCTTGGGCTAGTTATATCCAATCCACCACATTAAATCTATCTCTATCTTGAGCTAGTTATATCCAGTCCACCTCATTACATCCTATCTATATCTTGAGCTAGTTTTATCCAATCCACCTCATTAAATCTATCTCTATCTCGAGCTAGTTATATCCAGTCCACCTCATTCCATCAAATCTCTATCTTGAGATAGTTTTATCCAGTCAACCCCATTAAATCTATCTCTATCTTCAGCTAGTTATATCCAATCCACCTCATTACACGCTATCTCTATCTTGAGCTAGTTTTATCAAATCCACCTCATTAAATCTATTTCTATTTTGAACTAGTTATATCCAGTCCACCTCACTAAATCCTATCTATATCTTGTGCTAGTTTTATCCAATCCATCTCATTAAATCTATTTCTATCTTGAGCTAGTTATATCCAGTCCACCTCATTACATACTATCTATATCTTGAGCTAGTTTTATCCAATCCACCTCATTAAATCTATCTCTATCTTGAGCTAGTTATATCCAGTCCACCTCATTACATCATACCTCTATCTTGAGCTAGTTTTATCCAGTCCACCCCATTAAATCTATCTCTATCTTGAGCTAGTTATATCCAGTCCACCTCATTACACCGTATCCCTATCTTGAGATAGGGCCTAGTTCTTGTTAGTCCACATCACTACGTCATATATCTATCTTGAGCTAGTTATATCCGGTCCACCTCATTACATCATATCTCTATCTTGAGCTAGTTATATCCAGTCCACCTCATTACATCCTATTTCTATCTCTAGCTAGTTTTATCCAGTCCACCCATTTAAATCTATCTCTATCTTGAGCTAGTTATATCCAGTTGAACTCATTACATAATATCTCTATCTTGAGTTAGTTTTATCCAGTCCACCCCATTAAATCTATCTCTATCTTGAGCTAGTTATATCAAGTCCACCTCATTACACCCTATCTCTATATTGAGCTAGTTTTATCCAATCCACCTCATTAAATCTATTTCTATCTTGAGCTAGTTATATCCATTCCACCTCATTACATCCTATCTCTTTCAAGTTCATTCTAATGCTATCCTCTCATCCTTGTATAGGTCTTCTCAAGGGATCTTTCCATTGGCTGCTATAGTTTCTTCAATCCCCACTCATTTCCTGAGAGTCAGTAGGCCCCATTCATAGTATATATATATATATATAGTCTATATAAATATATATACTGTATATATAGACTATGCATAAATATGTATCATAATTTATTCATGTATATTTGTCTAATATATATGTATGCGTTAGATGTAAGGAATTTCTACTCCTTTCCAAATATCTGACACGCAGCTGCACTACAAATTTTAAATAAAGAAACATAATATTTTGTTATTTAAAACTTTTTTCCCCGGTTTATCATTTTAAATTCCTCCCAATATTATCGTCAATCTTCTTTAAAATATTTTATGTAAATTAATTTAAGCTTTTATATATATATATATATATATAGTGTAAATTATTTTAAGCTTATTTATATATATTTATTACGTTCACAACATCTTACTACATATTCGGTCCATACACATATTTACACAAAGCGGGGTTGGGATTAAGGAGATTAAATTGAGAGTAAATATTCCATCTTTTGTTTGGAGGGAGAGTGAGAAATCATTTTGGTAAAAACACTGCAATGCAACCAGCATGTAATCTAATTCTTAACCATTGTCACAAGCAAATAAGACAAGACGAATACCTTTTTACGGGTTTCCAAAAGTATGAGTAAAATATTTATTCAATTATATTAAATAATTTTTATCAATGTTTAGTGACCAAACAATTGGTTATAAATTGGGGAAAGAAAATTTTAAATTTAAAGGTGTCCATAAACAAGATTGAAAGTCCAAGCCTTGATTACATATATATTGAAATCAACTCCTAATAAAATAAGTTTTAATAATTAGTAAAGAATATAATGTTTGAATATTATATATGTCAATTTAACTCCCTAAAATTGAGGAGCTAAATTTAGAACATTTAAATGGAGAATAATAAATTTATCATATTAACTGCCATATATTCAATTGCTAATATATTTGATCCGCAAATTTCTCCTGCACGATGATTAAACTTTACATTCGTCAATAATAATATAATGTAGCCCTGAAGGTGACATTATACTGTCAGATTTATTTTATAAATGTTATTTGATAATATAAATATATTAAACTTTACTATAGGTCTACATAAAATATATTTTATAAGATAATAAGTTCCACAAAAATTATTTTATAAAACTAATACTTGTTGAAATCTGGAATATCGAGCTGAACATGAATAACTTAGAAATGCTAACTCTATAGAATGAATATTTCTTTTGTATGACAAAAATATCTCTACCCTTAGGACACATTTTTGATGTGTTTTTCCTTTTGATTAAATTATAATAATATCAACTTTAGTGACAATTTGCTTCGGTGGCCACGTGGTCTGACCCACCGCCCTCTCAGTAAACCTGGAGATTGAGACTCGAATCTCTGTCAGGTCAGCCGAAGGTGGTTTTTGAAATTGAAGTGCCATTTTCCCGATCCAAAAATGTTGGTATAATTCCTCTAAATATAATATATAATATCCCCAAAACCATTACCGTAGCTCGTGAATAGGCGTGTAGCCAAAACGGGTAGAAATATGCGATACTAAATAAAACTTTCATGTCAAAATCAGAAATTGTTCCACGTTCATTTCTTAGATATTTTTGACATGATAGTTGTAAATTTTCGTAATCACATATAACTAAGGAACCCGCCTCGGTGGTGTAGTTGGCTAACGTGCCACTCGTGTTGAGATAGACCACTAAGGACGGGGAGATCGAGGTTCGAATCTCGTTCGGGTGAACTGGAGGTGGATTTTCCTAAATGATTTTCCACTCTCCCTCCACGCAAATGTGGGTTCACTACCTCTAAATTCAACCTTCTCAATTTCTAATCCATTTGTGTTATTAGAACTTAAGGGAATAACCCGAACGGTTACTAAAACTTGGTGATAAATAAGAATACCTAGAAGGAAATTTACGTATATAACAGTTTTATCAAAGATGCTGTAAGCTCTTTTAGTAAACATGTCATAAAATTACAAACTTATTTTATAAAATATATATCAGTGTGATACTACCTTAAGCAAGAGTTTGGGATTTTTTATGTTTAATTTCGTATCACGTATTAGGCCTACTAACCATCCAGACTATCCACATTTTTTACCACATAAATAGGCTAGGGAAATAAATTCGAGCCTTAGAGGAAATACTCCTGTGTATTTTTGTAAGGAAAAGTGAGACACTATTTAGGGGAGGCAAGATCCTAGCGATAAAACTAGCGGATATTTGAACCCCGAACTTATCGTCAGCAGCAAAACAGTTTAAAGGAGAGTGATACTAGATTCACGTACCTATTGAAATACATCTGGATGTTAAGAGTGGGTTATAATTAACCACTATTTAATAACGTACATAGTTATAATTACTAATAATAAAATATTATATAAAGCGTATGCAGTGACTGTAAATTTATGTAAACCTTAATTTGTTTACGATTCGACTTTTTGAGTAACTCTTAGAAAATAAAAACATATTTATTTCATATATATATAATATCAAGGTATTATATATATAATTTGGAGGTATTATTTATATACATTATATAGAGGTATTATTTATACATATATAAAATGGAGGTATTATTATTATTAGCACCACGTCTTACTATCCGTTCGGGTTATACGCACTTACGCTAATGTGTAATGGTAGGGTGATTGTGAGATGAAATGAAGGACCTACAGTTTAACGTGGAATCCGAACCACGGTGGAGGCCCGGCATTCCTCACATTCACAAGTTGTGATTAATACACGTCTTGTCAGAGGTGAAGGAAGGGTTTGGCAATAAGATAAATCTGTGCCGGGACCGAGGATTGAACCCCGGACCTTCAGCACAGAAGTCTGACACCTTACCCCTAGACCACCAGGTCACCCTCAATGGAGGTATTATTTGTACATATATAATATGGAGGTATTATATATTATATATATATATATAATATGAAACTATTAGCTATACTTCTTAAAAGTGACAGTACTGGTGTCACAATACTGAATGAATGGATTCATGAAAATATATTTTGTAATTTTATATAAATGCCAGATATTTCCTTTTGCAAGAAAGTTGACGTATATTGTACCAATGAGACAGATTGTTACATGGTTACATTAGCAGTAATCTTGGCATCCTCTCTTTATCTTGCTCCTTCCCCTGTCAACCTCTTACTGTAGTCTCTTATCCTCGCTCGACGGTAATATAAGTAGAGCCTGTGACGTCACTCTCATCAAGGTGTCCCTCTTGGTTAGATGGCTAAAGTTGTTGATAGACTGTGATAAGGCTCACTAATAAAAAAACAACCTCTCAACCAGTATTGTAAAGAGGAGCGTATCTCCAGAAGTGGTCTTGGGATTGGTGAGTAGGTCAGGGCGGGACATAAATCGTCGGTAGACTCAGCTTTTGATTTGCACGGGCTGCTGCAAGATATTGCTAATAGGGGGTGACTATGGGGGTGGAATACTAACGATCTCTTGCCAGGATATCTTGAAGACCGGTACGTACAGAAACCGACTAACCGACAATCAGTTATTCATCAAAATATAAAAGTATAGTCCAATTCAGTTAGAAAGGAAAGTTTTGACAGTTTTTATAAAGACTATAATTATATTTACATTATGTTTAAAATACTGGTGATACCTTAGATCTTCAACGTTCAATTTTGAAATAAACTATAAATACCTGATAGTACTAGTAAATAAATTATATCAATGTTGATTGCAACACATATGTTTATACATTTTATATTTCTATCTTAACCAGAATACTACTAAATTTTTTTTTGCATTGATAGAACTAAAATTTCTGACTCCTTTTTCAGATGTTGATTACATGCCAACTCCATTCTCCATCTTAAACTCTCCAACCATACTTTTTACCCCTTGCACTCACATTATAAAATCATATAGGTTCAAATAAAAAATTATTACATTATATTCCACTCCTGATAGTTGCCAGTTTCTGTCTATTTTTATGTGAATTTCGTTTACCCTTAAAGGTAACAAAGCTTACCTTGCGTAGTTCCACTATGGCATAGCCTATAAGATAGCACCATAGTGTAATACGTCAAGGAGAGACAATCACTTTTCAGGGTGAACGAAGTTTGCTCTTTGCATACAACAGGAAAGGGTAGGGAAATGCAGTGAAATAAATAATCATTTACACTCACATAACAAAAAATGAAATTAATTTACAGTTAAATACATAAACAAAAGTTAACACTCTAGATTCCTTGCTGAGATTTTAGTCTAACTCAGTACAGTACCGTGGGATTTAGGCACGTGACCACACTCTTACGTCACACAGCATATCAGGGGGGGGGG
>CABFWB010000508.1:2452-17917 GCA_902151455.1 Timema bartmani
CCCCCACACAACCCTAAATACTCTACCGTTCCCACTATGACTGTTTGTCGCAATTAAAACTTTCTATCTGTATTCGACGACTGTTAACTTAACAGTTTCTGTGTTCTCCAGAAAGACTTTGTGAGGAGGGTTGAAAATACTTATGTCGACGGAGGCATACATCTGTGAAGATTTAAATTAGTGCTCAAAGTATAGCGAGATGGAAGACCGAATGTTCGAAGTAAATATCTCGGTGAACAATTTATTTTCTTCGACTTCACGGTGGGATGGAAGAAATCGCGAATTAAGATAAGTAATTTTGTAGTTTTTATGAAAAAAAAAATGGTGCCATTTAAATAAAAATATTCCTGCAATGAATACATTTATAATCACGTTCTACACACTATAATCAAAATTTGTTCTAATATTTGTCGTGAGCATCGCGTGATTTGACTAGGACTTTTTATTTTTATTTAAAAGGTTTCACATCACCATGCTCATGGCAAATATTCAAAAACATTTGTGATTACTATGTCTATGTGGAAAATTAAACAAAATGTATCTACTGGAACAATATTTTTATATTTTACTCAAACAGTTGTTTCTTTCTTCATAAAAACTGCTAGTCTACGGAATTCTGTATCAAGAATGTAATGAAGACAAAAATCTCGAACTAAGTTGTGGAGCGTTCTTAGGTTATTAGAAACGTTTAAGTACTGCTTTAGTTTATGTCTTATATCAAAGTTCTTAATTAAAGCATATAATTAATTCAGATATCGGGAGTCTTGATCTTGTAGAAACATAATCCCGTATCACTTTGTTAGGCACACGAATTAAAATATATTTAATTGTTTGTTTGAGCAGATTAATTTAAGTTGGTTTAGTTTAAGCTTGACAAGGTAAATAGTAAATTGGGGTCAAATGTCCATTACGGTTAGATACTCATATTTCTACCATTTTAATATAGTTTGATAGATACAATACAAATTTTATAAACAGTAGAGTGTTCATATAAATAAACTAATCTGCTTCGGTGGCCGTATAGTCTAAGGCGTCACCATTGCAATAGACTAGACTGCCGATGATCTGGAGATCAGGGCTCGAAAACCGGTCGGGTGTACTGAGGGTGCTTTTTACTAAAGGGTTTTACTTTCACTCCCACGCAAATGCGAGTACACTTCCTCTAACTCATTAGCGTAATTAATACATATGCGTATAGCCTGAACAGGTTACTAAAAACCAATAAAGTGGCAAATATAGGACCATTTTAGATGTAGGGCCGATACCAATGATTAATATTACTGAAAATTCTATCCAAAGCTTGGATAGCTTAGAACACAATTAAATACTCGTAACTATAGATTCTAGTGAAAACCTGATATCCAATTGAGTGGACTAAACTAATGAGGCGTTAGTCTCGTCTTGTTTAGTTTGCTATTAACGCAAAATCCGGAGTTTAAAGCTCGGCCATGTCTACTAAGATTTTCTTAAATTCTTTCCCATTATCCCTCCACAAAAATGACAAGAAATATGTGTTATATGTAAAATAAAAGTAGCCTAATGGAAGGCCATAGATGCTACAAATTTAGTATATAAATTTGATCAAATTTGACTTTTCCCTAAAATATAGTCCTAGCCTGGCTGTACATAAATTTTTATAAATTATATTCTAAATTAATAACTTAGCTCTGTAGCGTCACTTTCATTAGAGTAATGTATATTTTTATAGGTGTAATACTAAGTTAACTTTAATCCTCCTCTAACACCTTAATATAATTTTAGAAAATATAAAACGATGGTTGGAGAAAATGTTTATTTTTGACTAAAGAGAAGTCTACAGACCTTATATGTCTGAAATAATAAGAAACCATGTGGATTATAATCTTTATACGTTAAATAAACTCCAAACAATTAAGTGAAAGTCTTGTAGACGAAAAACGATGAAACCAGCAATAATTTTAACTCTCGATTTTAACCTCTTAGCTCCGGGAAATTTGGTAATTAGCGTGGTATCGACTGTGTTAACTACCGTCGCTAAATACACCCAAGTTTAATAGCTTTTGGTAAGCAACCCTAATGGTTCTAGATATTAGTTTACCTTATCATTTAAGAGATAACACTCTCTGTTAAACAATGGTAAATCAAAATTAATAGAAGTTTTTTGACAACTCTGTGAAAACACTCTTAGAAATTATCTCAGTGAACACAAACAAAACATTATATCTTTTAGGGATTGAAACTATATCAGCTCTAAAGATGACATTTTATATTAGTGAATTTCACCAAATATAAATTCCTATAACTGTCTTGTATCACAAGTGGACAAATGGGAAGATAAGTCCTGTGTAATATCCATTAGAATTTATTTAAATACGTAATTGAGTTGACCAATTGAATTGTAGGGGCTTATTATAATTATTATATTCTAAGATTTGCTTTGCTTTCTTAGCGAAGTATTTTATGTAAAAATATTGATTTTCAATAATTACATATTAAATAGTCATTAACTACCCAAGAGTACTTACAGCATTGAAGTAATTTTCATTGTTTATTTTATATGTGCATATGTACATTAATTATTGCAATTTCTCTAAAATATTTCAATTATATTACTTTTTAGTGTTTTATATAACTAAATGAAAGTTAACAGTTATTATTGCGATCGCCCTAAAGATAGATTTTAACGAGGAAGTGTAAGTATCGTAAGTTGTTCTCACATTAAAAAAAAATACTCACATTTAAAAAAAATATATTTATTGCCATCGGTCTGTACACTATTGTAGTACCTAAACTTGTAAGATTGTTTAATATGGGTTTGATTTAAATTAATAATAATATGAAATATGGAAACGTGCAAACTAATGCTCCTTTAGCTGAGGTTCTATACACCTATTTTGTTTTTAAGCATTCTCACAAACGACTATTTGGGTTTGTTTACTTTTCCTTTCTATATAAGCACTGGGGCTAAGTATCATATTTAATAAGCCAGATGTCTAGAAAATAAGCCCTTTAGTGTGCTTTTATTGTACTTTAGCAGTCGTTGAACATATAAATTAAAGAGAGAAGCAGCTTTTAAGTTGTATTTACTCCCGTTTCAATAACAGAAAGGTTCGTTGCTAAGAATAATACAATGATGTAAAATACGACTTCTGAAAATTTGTTTTTAAGGTGGAAATGTAAGGGGCACGAGAAAAGGTGTAACCCCCATTTCATTATAAATAGCAACAAGGTGGTAACAAGAAAAGAGTGATTTATTTTACAAAAACAATTAACTATTCAAGTACAAAGCTTAGGAGTGATAGTAGGTGGATAGCTCCTTATTAGGAATGAGAATCGGCGCCAGCCTATCTTTTGATATGGTCTCCAAGTAAATAGATAGCCAACAATGTTAGGAATTTTTTTTAAAATACTGTATACTGCTTCAGTAAAATCATAAGAGTTTAATTTTCTTCCCAGGGTGACTTGACGGTCTAGGGGTAAGGTGTCGGACTTCTGTGCTGGGGGTCCGGGGTTCAATTCTCGGTCCCGGCACAGATTTATCTGATTGCCAAAACCCTTCCTTCACCTCTGACTAGACGTGTATTAATCACAACTTGTGAGTGTGTAGAATGCCAGGCCTCCACCGTGGTTCGGATCCCACGTTAAACTGTAGGTCCTCCATTTAATCTCACAACCACTCTACCATTTCACATTAGTGTAAGTGCGTATAACCCGAACGGTTAGTAAAAACCGGTGCTAATAATAATAATAATTATTATTATTATAATAATAATAATAATAATAATAATAATTTTCTTCCCATGGTGATATCAACCGTTGTTTTGAGCAATGACAAACATTTTAAATCGAAGCAAAAAGTGGCCATCAAATTCCATGACACCCTTGACAGATATTCAATAACTGTTAACATCACCATGTGAAGAAAATTAAACTCTGTACTGGAGCAAAATTTCATTTATTTTTACCTAAATAATTGTTTTGATATAAAAACTGCAAAAATACTGAACTTTTCCGCGTCCCAACACCCCCACCTTAAGTTTTTGACTAAATAATAGATTCTAGACTTTATTAATTATATAATTCAAGGTTTAAATTAATACTCTACTATTCTTTAATATGACTGTGGCGTTTATAATCTTTTTTCTTTTTTTTAGCAAGTGCAAATCTTACGATACAGGTGTTTTTTTCTGTATGGAAAATAAAGGGCTCCTTCTCCTGTATTAGTTTTTCCATTATTTAAATTGTGCATTATATCTGATGACGTACGACATATAAGTTAAGTCTTTAGCCTGTCTGCGTACTGAGCTAAGGGTCTCGTGTTTGATTCCTGGCATGGCCGAACAATTTATCATTGGTGAAATGTAGGTTTACCCTTTCACAGTGATGAATTAGCGGCTGGGGGCTAGGTTGTTGTGCCTGTCCTAGATTTAAATTAGTTTATAAGTTGTGTGGTGATATAATCAGTTGGTTCAGAAAGTGCACGATAAATACCTCAAATAAATAAATAAAATATTTGTCAACATATTCTGAAATGTCTGTGCGCTCTCTTTTATAAATATTAATTTTAGAAAACAAATGTTTAGTAGTCTTATTTTTGGTTCTACACCAAAACTTTATAGTTTAAAATTTCATTTACAATTATTTCGATCGTTAAATACGGGTGTATACAATTACATCGCATGTCCATTACATCGCATGTCCATTAAATCGCGTGTCCATTACATCGCGTGTCTCTTACATCGCGTTTTTGGTACAAATACATTGCAGGTCCATCACGTCGCGTTTCCCCCACCTCTCTACACACAGCTAACCCTACTCTGACGTACAACCAATAGGAATGAAGGTTCAACTGACTCTCCTTGGGAAGGGGAGAGTTTCTAGTTTGCAAGAAATCTAATGTCCTTAAAAAAACTTGGAGACTTGAATTTGTAGATTCAAATTGTTGTGGTGCAACGAAAAGCAAAGATGAAATTATAAAATAAGAATATAATCTACAGATTAAAAATATACCTTTTTATCTAGACAATTTTTTCCAAATATGTAAAAAACAAAATTATGGTGTATTTATTTTAGGAGTGTTGTAGATCCAGTTGCCTAGGCATCTCAGTTATGGTGAAGTTTATTTAAGTTTTGTGAGTCAGGCACGCTATTCTTTCAACCAGCCCTACCTTCAAAGTGAGAAGGGGGAGCTAGAGGGGCCCACAATCCTAGCAAAACGCGATGTATTTATAACGCGATGTAATTGTATATACATATACGCCTCTTCATTCCTATTGGTTGTACATCAGAGTAGGGTTAGCTGTGTGTATAGAGGTGGGGGAAATGTGACGTGATGGACCTGCAATGTATTTGTACCAAAAACGCGATGTAATGCCTAATGGACATGCGATGTAATGGTGGTCTCCCGTTAAATACCTTTCATCCAAAACTCTAGAAGGATTTTAGCAGGGAGAACCTTATCCGGCAGTTAAAATAATATTGTTAATAGAACTGTTTTAATATATTACTATGTCAATTAATATGATACGGAGCTGTCAAATTTGTTACACTATATCAATACATATAAAGGCTTAATAATAATATAAGAAAGCACCATCAATTTTGAACGCAATAGATATATTTTAATAGGGTTCTTTCTACTTAATCCTGATTTAAGTATAAAGACAATTAATAGTTACCCAAACATGGCCGCAACAGGTCCAAACATCCCAGGATCTCGAACAATATTTCCCTCCAATCAATTTCAAACAATAATCATCATACTCATCATCTGTTGTGTGATTCACTGTTCCAGCTATGAAGGGAGGGATTTAGCCCAATCGATTAGATTAGTTCTGACGAGGTTAAGCCAATAGGTTCTACAGTAATGAAATATTGTATGTAAACTGGAGATTGATCCCGTTAGTGGGGCTATGACGTGACCTTTGCCATTTCACTTAACGGTTCTGTATCGTGTCGTCACTGGAAGGATTAAGGCTATAACCCGACTTTAAGAGCGTGCGTCACATGCCGATCGACTCTGCGATACAGTCGGATAAAAATTGTAGATTTAAACAAACACTATTGTACGTGAATCATTTCTTATGATATTAAATTATATTTAGATAAAAACTGCATTGAAAAGGACATTTTTGGCCATTTTAGAATGGCTTCACAGCTAAGCACTGTGCACAAATCTTTATTCGGTCTTATTAGAGACATATTGTAGTTATTAACAAAAACTTTTGTCGCTTTGTCCCCCATCGTCACCATGGAAAATGTCGAGTAATCATTCAAATACGAATGCATTGCACACATTTCTGGCATACCACAGGTATTTTCTTTTCCCGTTTACTCCCATACCTCGCACGCACGCACACNCACACAAAACGCAGATGCGATCCAAGTTGGGCCTGCTATGATGAACGAACGCTCTTAAACTTCAATTCATGAAATACCGCCAAGTCAAATGAAAGGATATAAGTCAAAATCTGCCATCTAGAAACGATGTGTTTAATTTATTTGATAACACTTTAATGCTTTTTCTAAGTGATAACAATATATTAGTCACACATTCTTCTACAATTATTCTAGTATAAACAGTTAAATTTAATTACCATTCAATTTTGTAATTTAGTTAACCTGAGTTTTTACGTGAATGTATAAAGTTGTTTGAACTTTAAATTATTCATATGTATCCTTAGTGACACTGTAGAAACTATTGATTGACAAAATATAAAATGCAAACTAAAATATAACTGCACCGATGAACAAGACGTTAAACTTGTATCGGAGCTGGTGTTTGAATCCCACCCAGGTGACCTAGGGTTTGCTTTAAAAATATTATTTATCACTGTAGTTTTCCTATTATCTTTCCGTGCCAATCTGGGGGAATTATACTACTATAAAGCCACATGGCTGACTCATTCTCTCACTGATATTAATGTTTACCCACTTCCAGATGAGCTAGAAACTAGAAATTTGACAAACATATAGCTTCTAGCCTGTAACCCACGAGAAAATTTAAAAAAATAAATTTTGTAACCACCGAAAAAATTTCAAAATGTCGGAGCGGCTTTAAAGTCGGTGCGGACCTTTCTTTGGAGGTCTCTTGAGGCTAAACGGTAAGACCTATCAAAAAACTGCTCTGGAATTACATTAATTTACATCCACTTGCAAAGAAACTCAGGGGAGGTTTGGGGGAGTAGCCCCCAACGAGCAAAGCGAGTTTTTATAAAACAGCCGTTCTCATCTTTCATTAGCATAAACCGTAATTTTAGCATTTCACGTACAAATACAAAATCCTCTCCGCGGTCATTCGTCAATAAATAAAATAAAAGTGATTAATTTTATAATTTAGTTTTATTTTACCATTGTATTACTCAAAATTGGTGGACACATGGACTAAACTTCCAGAACGTCTAGTCTAATTTTCCCTTGATGGGGAATATCATTGTTCGAATCCCGGTCGTGTACACTCAGGGTTGTTTTCCGAAACGCGAATACATTCCCTCCAAGTTCTAGCGTCCTCATCCATAACCAATGACGCAGTTAAATGTGGATAGCCTGAACGGGTAATAATACATTCACGAAAAATAGCTTCTTTTTTTTACAAAACAAATTGTTGAAAAATTAATCCTAGTTATTGCTTTTTATGTTTGCATATTAAATAATTAAATAGTTAATTTCAGTCTGAGGAAAACAATATTTTAGGAATTCTTCTTTAATTTCTTATTCATTCTATGAAATTAAATAACGTAAATCTAAAAACCCGCTCTAGTGGCCGAATGGTCTCAGGCGTCAATCAATTTACTAGGAAAAGCAGCAATATTCCATTTCAATAATCCTATCATCCAAACACTTACAGTTAAATGTATTTTTAAGTTACTTAAAAATATGATTCTACTGTATTGTTTATTGTTTTATACAATTAAATAAATTAGAGTTTGCTACGAAAACATAAAATATTTTAATTATATATATACATATTAATATGGGATGGAAAAAGCAGCGAGTTAAGATGAGTGCTTTTTTTGACATAAAACATTTCAACAAACAATAAATAAAAATATCACTTAGTTATGTTTAGTTTAATTTTTTAAGCCTAACATTTTCAACAGTTTTACCATGTTTCATAACCCGTTTGGTTTATTCACCTAATGTGATGTTCAAATTCCGCAATGATCAATAATCCTCAATAATATGTATATAAAATTAAATTAAATGAATATCTGAAGAATATTTAGATTTATTTTGCCCTGAAAAGTGTTTTTGCTATAAATACTACATAAACACTGACGATAAATCGCGTCCCCATGTAACCCTCCTTAGGTATTGTAACTGTACCACACGCTTCAGAGCTGTTCCGTATTCCTATAAGCGTTCATTACCATTAATTATCCCTCTCATCTTGTGTTGGGAGTCGAGGTTAAACTAGTCGTGACATTGATTACAACTGGGTCTGATTGCCAGCTGATTACATGTCGATGCTGAGGATTAATTGATATAATTCTCAAGATTAAAGACGGTATTAAATTATTTTCTAGACCATATTTTTAAATAAGATACTCTCTTGGTAACAAATATTGATTATTTTATTTAATTTAGTTTCTTAGTGATAAAAATTAAAAATAATCCTTTGAATAGGTTTTGTTTAGAAATAAACTGCCAAAATACTGAGCTTAGCTCTCGTCTTTGCATGTTTTTCTTTGAATTTTCTGGAACAGCTATTTTAAAATCACTGCGACGGCTGCTTGCGGAAATGATGCTTTCATATGGAAATAAAATTACTAAAGGAACGTCATAAATCACACGTGTAAAGCCACCCTCAGTAATACAGGTATTCAAATATCTAAAACCTTTTGGCTGCATTTTATGAGTTAATAATTAAAGTAATAAATGCATTTATCAATATCAGTGCACACACGGATGAAGTCGTAAGTCTTGTTTGGTTTGCCGGAGACGAGGGGAGGTCGCAATTGGAATCCTTGTCGGGTGTTCTAAAATATTTAATCCTTGATGGGTATCCGGTTTCTCTTCACTCAAATGTGGGTACACTTCATATTTATACCTTTTTAAACCCTTCTTGATAAATTAATATAAATTATCCAGTTAGCCCATGTGGGAATAAAAACTCAGATGACGTAAATAAAATTTACGAATGCAGTAAAATATGTCTATTTTTTTTCTCAAAAGGCTTACAGCTGTTTTAACACATGCATATTGTACAATATTGGAAATTCCTATATATATATTTTTTGCTCACGATCACAGATGTACAATAAAAAAAACTTAACCGGATTGAAAATGATTGAAATTCAAATCCACGATCTATGAGACAATCATGTAAAAAAAAAAATCTTCTTACCTCTTTGCCCTTCTTCTACGTCATCAAAACAAGCCACATGTAACTCAACTATATATCTTTAAAACACACACACACACATACAGTTCCTTGAGAATGCTCGTTCGAAGGACGGGCTTAGGTGGGGAGGGACGGGTTGAACCCATGAATATTTCATACCCTTAGGTATAGACCATGGTGTATTTATCCTGCTTGGCATGCTATCATATCTCAAGCCACTGATTTGGGACAAGTATCTTCCAGGACATGTAATGGAAGAAGCTTTCAACACTTTATACGTGGACTTTACTTTTAATAATCGAGGCAATAAAATTATTGTTAACTTAAAAATCAACGAAATTTTAAAGCTTAGTGATTATTTTAATCTAATCAACTAGATTCAGTTAAAACTATCAATTCGGAGATAATATTAGTATGACTTTGAGAAAGAGATTATTTTTACAATTATCGAACTTAAATTCCTGACAGGATTCAAACCTGGGTATTTATACATCAGAATACTGGGCTATTCCAAATCAAATGCGTGCACATTTCCTCTAAATTCAACCTTCTTTGTGCTTAATAACGCTATTAGTACATATGCTTATAGCCCTAAAGGATTGTGAAATATTGAATTGAAACAAGTATAATCTCAGTACACCCGGCTGGGGTACGAACTAAAGCCTCCGAGATACTACAGGCCTGGACACTAATTCCGTGACGTCACAGTGAAGGGCTGTCCAGTAGATGTCACCACCTTCATTATAAAAGCTCTAATTCTATTACATAATTTCAACCAATACCCCAGGTACAGTAATCCTCCGATTTACGTAAGGGTAACGTTTTTGAGTCCGTTACATAACTCGCATTTTGCGTAGGTCAAATTTTTAGATTTTTTAATTTGTAATACTGTATCTTAATTGTAATTTTATTTTTTTTTAATTGCAAAATTTTGATGTGGACGATTGTGTTTGTAAAACGTAAAAATACAAGAACAAAATAGTAAACAATATCCAGTACCGACGTATGTAAATAACGTGTTACAGTGTCGCCAACCTCATATCAGAAAATAAAATTTACTGGGGCCACATAATATTTATGGAGAGGTATGGTGTTCTGCAGCTACTTCTACACGCCCCTTCTCGATGTTGAAGGCTGAGGGTCGTCTGATTTGTCATCTTGACTTTGTTGTGAACGGCATCTCACAAACGTATCTAGAGTAGATTATGTTGTCACACGCTTCTTGTAGCTAGACATATCGGAAGAGATACGGCGTTTAACACCTTCGAACCGCTTGGTGATCGAATCCATGGATTATAATCTTGCTAAAGCCGTGTCTTTCAGGTTAAAAATCTCAGCTAGTAACTTCGTTGTAAATTTCTAACTCACTAGGGTCATAATTAGTGATCTCTTTGCCGTGACTCATAAGAAGCTAGGTTAATGTCATCGTTAATCCCTTCCAACTCTAATTGCTGTGCCAGCTTCAAACACGTCCCCCTCACCTATTGTAATTGTTGTCTATTCAGCACCCATATCAGTCTTGGTCCTCTTCCATGAACATTTCTGGGCACAGTTTTTTCACACAGCTTTCATTTTTGTTTGCTTGGCCTCACCCCATGCCGCCCGGAGGTTTTTGATATCGTTGAGGATATTATAACTCTTCCAGAAGTCACATATGGTAATGCCCTTACCATTATCAATGGCGTTGATTGCCTAGGTAAACGTACTCCGCAGAAGGCTTTGAAGGTCGCAATAGCACCTCTATCCATTAGTTGCAGCAGTGAGAAGTTTCTATGAGGCAGGTCATCCAAATCTTCTGGGTGGCTGGGGGCTTTGTCCAGGAAGAAAAGCACTTTAAAAGGGATTTATTTCCTGGCACGATACTCTTTCACCTCGGGAACAATGTGGTTATTGAACCAATTGAACCAGTCTCCGAACACCGCTCGTGTAACCCGAGCCTTGGTGTTGGATTTACAGATTACGGGCAGCATACTCTGGTCCATGTTCTTAAAGGCACAGGCCTCTGAGAATGGTACACTCCAGGTGGTTTAGGTTTCAAGTGCCCTTAAGTGTTACCACCAACCATAACAGTGATCCGATCTTTTTCTATCTTGAATCCAGGCATAGATTTTTCCTCCTTCAAAATAAATGTCCGTGCTGGCATCCTATTCCAAAATCGAGTCGTTTCATCGACATTAATTATTTGCCAAGGCAAATATTTCCTTGCTCAATTATTTCTGCCAGAAGTTCGGAAAATGCACTTACTGGCTCACCCGTGACCTTGACGTTGTGCAGAATTGTATACTTCTTGAATTGTTTGAACCACCCGGCACTAGCTTTAAATGTACTCTCTCAGTGTCAGTGATGCCAGCCTTCTCCTGTAAATTATTGTGTAAATATTCAACCTTCTCCTGTAAATCCTTGTGTAAATATTCAACCCTCTCCTGTAAATCCTTATGTAAATATTCAGCCTTCTCCTGTAAATCCTTGTGTATAGATTTAGCCTTCTCATGGGTAATCAGGAAACCCAATGGTATCCACATATGTGTCAGGTCCTTGACCCTGTGAAAAATAATTTCTCCATCTCTGAAATCGAACCCAGCCACTTCTTAGTAATAATGGTGCTCTTCAACGTTACCACATGCACTTTTCGTGCTTTCATCAATGCGATCTTTGTCCTTCACTATCGTAATAACTGTTGAAATAGGGCGATCTATTTCACGAGCAATGGTTGACAGTTTTCCCGTATGGACTCTTCCGAATTATTTTTAGCTTTTATCCTAATGTAAATGGAGTCCCTTTATCCTAGCTTTATTATTTGTGCATTCGTTTTTGCATTTTGGTGGCATTCTTCTGGTAAATAAACAATAAACAATAACGTGTGCGTGACCAAGCGAAACGTACGAGATAAGATAACAAGCGAAACTGCAGTGAGCCGGCTGCCGCTACTGTGTCATAGCTGTCAAGGACACCTGGACAACTGCGCATTACCTCAAATGTATTCATTTGGCACCAGCGCCACTAGGCTTTCACGCCCGCAAGTACGGTAGTTAACAGAACTTTCATTAATTCTCGCGACTTACGGCGTACATTTACGTAGCTGCGAATTTACGTATAAATTTTGATGACTCAACAAACATTCTAGTTCGAACCACCTGTCAATTAACATTCCTGGCCCCAAAACCCATTTAAATTTAAAATTTGGTATGATCACATTATTGTGCGAGATATTAACAATAAAATAATTGTTTATTTTTAATTATACTGTCGACCTCATTGGCCAGTAGGGGAAATGCTCGCCTTGGGACCCGTTGTTTGTGGGTGGGTACAAACCTAGCCAGTGTTGAAGGAATTTTCTTTAGCGATCAAAATCCGTAGCACAGCCTCCTTCAGAGGGGAAGTTAAGCCGTTGGTCCCATGTCGATTGAGGCATGTAAAATAACCCTGGAAGATATGTAAAAACACATTTTTCAGTAAAATTGGTGAAACCCTTCGCTCTCACTCGTAGAAATTGTGTGCTGATTAATCAGTAAATTCAGAAAGCGCCCGTTAAATACCTCAAATAAATAAAATTAATGAAACGATAATTTTAGGAATGTCACAAATAGTATCAATTTTCATAAGAATAATTCTATTTTCAGATTCTGTTTGTAAAATTATCTGTATTTATTGAGCTTATTTTACCGTTTAAGTCCTGAAAATATTTAATTACATCATCTTGATCCCATTTATTTAAATTTTCCTCGTCTTGGCAAACTAACTCTTCTGTTAGTATTTCAGGTGATTTTCGTTTAGTTAGGAGGATTTGAGGTGAAATACGAGGGCTGATAAGGAAAAACTGACGGATGGGCGGGCTATCTTGAAAATTTTCCAGGCACTATTGAATAAGATCCATTATCGCTTTTAGCACGATCTTATCGGATTATAAATAGCCCACAAGAATAATCGATACAAATAGCAGAAGTTTCCGCTACAAAAAATTGTCCCTGTGGATCGCGCGAATCCACTATTGACAGTGATAGGGTTCCTTGGGAAAAGAACATGTATTTATATGTATTTATCTCCTTCTGATGATCGTAGTTAGATCTAAACCCAAGATCATGACCCTTTCAAGGAAATTTTAAATTATATTTTAGGAATTAAAAGTTTGGCGCAATTCAAAGATCTTCTAGAAACGACACAAACAAATATTATTTCTAAATAAAGACTAAACATTGATCAACTTAGCACTTTTGGTCAAATTTTAACTTGCATAGTAAATATTTTGTATCACTATAGCATATATATACCGTAAAATATATAATACCGTATTATGCTATAGTGATAAAAAAAATTACTATGCAAGTTAGAATTTGAACAAAAGTGCCAAGTTGATCAATGTTTAGTCTTAATTTAGAAATAATATTTGTTTGTGTCGTTTCTAGAAGATCTTTGAATTGCGCCAAACTTTTAATTTCTAAAATATAATTTAAAATTTCCTTGAAAGGGTCATGATATATATATATATATATATTAAAAACACATTAAAACTACTAAAACTAATGTAACGACTGGATGATCGACAAGCGCAAACTTAACCGTAACGAATTTCTCGGCAGACCTTTGTTTATCCCTTCCATCCTAGTGTTGACCCAGCATTCTTGAGATATAAGCCCTTCCGTGTGACGTCATCAACAAGCACCCAAGCCTGTTAGTATCTCTGAGGCCTCGTATGAACTCTGTTTAAATGTATGAAAATAAGTATAAAACAATTCAATGACGATTTATGTTCACTCTATTTAAAATCACATCACAGGTAAAACTATACTTAATGTGTGGTTGATTCTATGACCTTGGTGGTGATCACAAGGTTTGATTGTTCCAGATAGTCAATGGACATTGGTCAATTGAGAAAATTGTACTAACTGATAATTACATCGTCCAAAGATTATAAAGCTCTATAATGTACTAGTATGCTATGAAGTATTAAATATATAATTTATTAAGAACTAATAGCTTCCTGGTCGTTGAAGATAACCTTGATTAAAATGAGGCTCAAAACAAGCGTTATCTAATAGAGAATAGAAATAAATCTATGATAAATTATTGTCATCGTTAAGTTAACAAATCAATGCTATTACAAACAATTCAAACCTAATTGGTGAAGTTTATTTTATTAAGCCAGCTTTAAAAGATGGAAAATTAAGACGTAAGTAAAAAATTGATTCCTCTTTAAGGACTTAAAGCACTGAAAAGAAATATAACTTAATTTTTTTTTACATTTAATTATGCAAACTAAAACTAATAAAAATAAACTTATTATTATTATTATTATTATTATTATTATTATTATTATTATTATTATTAGCACGGCGTCTTACTACCCATTCGGGTTATACGCACTTACGCTAATGTGTAATGAATGGTAGGGTGATTGTGAGATAAAATGGAGGACCTACAGTTTAACTTGGGATCCGAACCACGGTGGAGGCCTGGCATTCCACACATTCACAAGTTGTGATTAATACACGTCTTGTCAGAGGTGAAGGAAGGGTTTGGCAATCAGATAAATCTGTGCCGGGACCGAGGATTGAGCCCCGGACCCCCAGCACAGAAGTCTGACACCTCACTCCTAGACCGCCAGGTCACCGAGTAATAAACTTGTTAAAACGTTAACAAAAATGTGGAAGAAATTTATATTTTTACTTTATCACCGCGTTTGAGTATCAGACTTGGATACAGGCTGTCTAATTTTTTTTAATGGGTTAGAGATGAGAAATGAAGAGTAAAAAGTAAATGTATTCGCAATTGTAGTGAGAGAGAAATAAAAAGTGGGAAACTATTTAGTGAAAACCTCCCTCAATACTATTTACTACGATTCGATAATCACCCTCCAAGTCACCGGAATATGAGACAAGATGATTCTGACACTAAGACACATACCGACCAAACTGTATCTAGATTTAATTGAATATTAACGAATGGAAAATACAAGCTAATAATGAGTGAATAATTGAGATTTTATATGTATGCCATGTGTGTTCTTGGAATTATTCCTTATCTCCTTCGGTGATTTCTTGATCTAGGGCGTTCTTACAATTTACTGGATTGCCTATGACGAGGAGATCGGTGCTCTATTTCGGTTGAATGAACTCTAAAGGTTCCCCCCCCCCCCCCCCCCCCCC
>CABFWB010000508.1:28160-45208 GCA_902151455.1 Timema bartmani
GGGAGAGTGTAAAACAACCATCAATACACCCGAGAGAGGTTACGAACTCTGATCTCCCCGTCATCGGCAGTTCAGTCTATTGCGAGACGATACCTTGGACCAAGGGTCGTAAACTGGAGGAATTTCCAATAGAGTAAGTAAGAAAACTACGTTGCCATTAAAAGTCGATATTTGCGTCTTTTAAACTCGCAAACACATCGATTGCTTACAAAAAAAATGTTGATAGCTACTCTACTAGACTTTAGCGGTCGTAATCGGTACTGTTACAAGAAAATTAAATTGTTAAGTTTGTAAATTTATACTTTTATTTATTCTGTTTATTATAATTTTTACTAGAATTGTGGGAATATAAATACCGGTATTTGAGGAAGGTTAATTCTAAGGAATATATTTAATAAGATGTATAGACAAAAAAATGGAGCACTAGTAGAGTGGAGAAATGATGGATGATAAGTTAGTGAGTCGGTTCGAGACCAAATAGGTTGCTGATCACTGCCTAAGAGTTTAGAACGTTTGAACAAAGTATTTTAAATTTTCTACGGTAGTTTTAAAATGCTTTAATATCTTATCTAAAGTTTCTTTTAGCTACGCGTCTTACTACCCGTTCGGTCTGTACGCCTATGTAGTAATTATACAAATATTTAGAGTATTAGGAAGGTTTTTATTGAGAGGAAGCGCACCCGCATTTGCTCGGATGGAGAGTGGAAAATCATTTAGGGAAAATTACCCTAAGTGCACCCAACCGGGATCAAACCCCAATCTCCCCATATTCGGTGGTCTACTCTAACACGATAGCTATATACAGTTTATTCACGGTAACGTAGACATTTCCTGATACTTTAAAATTAATACGAAACCGAGTTTTAATCATCCCTTCAAATAGTTTCGTAATCTGCCACATGAAGTCGATTTAAATTATATTAGCGAAGTGTATGAGTACCTACGGGAATGTTTTAATAACTTTCTTACCCGCATCGGTGGGCACACGGACTAAGGCATTCGCCTTATCTAGTCTGGTTTATTTTTGATGGTAGAGAGATATTCGAATTCAAGGCGGGTGTGCTGAGGGTGGTTTTATCTTTACGGTCAAACACTCTACCACCGTGAAAATGCAGATACATTTCCTTTATATTATATATAGACTACCTTATTCCTAACCCAATGTTGTAAGTAATTGCAGATACAGTAGCTCTACGACTTATTTGGTGCTGACTGACAGCTCTAAGCTGACTTCTGACACTCAACATTTAGGTATATACCTAAATTTTGACTGTCAGAAGTTACAGCTGTTAAACACATGTTTTTTTGTAGATCATATGGTTCAACGTAGGGATTAATAATTTGGTCTGGTAACGTTTTAAAGCCGTCAGCTGTCAGCTGTGAACTGTCAGTCAGCACCAAAGAAGTCATGCATAGGGTTTAGTCTGGATGAGCAATAAGACAAGTTAACAAGTGTTGTCAACTAGTTAACCGATTGATTTAACTACGGCTTAGTGCCTTTTTATTTTCCTGTAAGAAAGAATATGAAAAACTCGGAGTAAAATAAAGCAACGAGTGAACTGAGTCAAGGTAAAAAAAAAATGCGAAACCTTTCTCCTGGGCCAAAATAAAAATTGCTGGCGCTAAGAAAGATTTTTAAGATCATGTTTATTTTCAACAACCTTTAAAGCTTCTAGAGGAATCTTCCGAATGTCGACACTCCCAACTGAGTGTATTTATACTACCATTCGTGCACGATGTTTCTGCATATCCTAGAAATGGGCGTGAAGGGTAGAGTTTTGTTTAACTTTTTTTTTTTGTATTCCTGGAGGTACAATTCCTAGTTTTCCATAAAGTATTTCTCTCAGTAGCAGAAGATAGGATAGTCAACGGTTTTACCGATTAAAATTATACCTCTTTCTCTGCCACTGAGAAATCCCACCACCCCCTCGGTGCTATTAAAAATAATGTGATATAACTTATGAAATGTGGGGAAAAATACAGCTTTTCACTATTCAGAATATTTTTAATGGCGTTGACCAGCTTCTGCCCCATTTAATTTCGGGAAACAGGGGTTCTAAGACTGATAGAAAACTTCTTACAAGCATCGTGCGTTGGATTATTCAGCACTGTATGCGGTAGAAGCTTGCAATAGAAAAGTTAGTACTGATGAATCGTCAAATAGTCTCTCTTGTTTGTAAATCTCCTATTGAAATTTTCACGGTGGAAGTGTTGGCTGTCACATCTGAAGATTTTGAAGCATCGGCGCTGAATATGTTTCATTAGTGTCAGTAACGACTAATCAAGGTGATCAAACTTATTATCTCAAACCCAAATTCTGTTATGCAGCTATATCTGTCTATATATCTATTTATTCATAGTCCTATAGCTAATTAATTAATTTTTGTTTACTTTGGTGGTCTCATGGTCTAAGGCGCCAATCTCACAATAGACTAATCTTCCGATAACGGGGAAGTCTGGTGTACTAAGGTTGGTTATTAGTAATGGCTTTTCACTCTCCCTCCATGAAAATAACAAATTAGCATGACTAGTTTATATGCGTACAACCCCAACAGGTAATAGGACGGGGTCTTAAAATATTAATATTTACATTATGTATCATTCCGGGCATCTAAAACACTTTAAACCCGCCTCGGTGGCGTAGTTGGCTAACGCGCTAGTCGTGTTGAGCCCGACTGCCGAGGACGGGGAGATCGAGGCTCGAAAATGGTTTTCCACTCTCCCTCCACGCAAATGCGGGTTCACTTCCTCTAAATTCAACCTTCCCAATTCCTAATACATTAGTGTGATCAGTACTTAAGCGTATAACCCGAACGGGTAGTAAGACGCGGTGCTAAATAAATAAAAATAAAACACTTTAAGGGGCGATTATGGGGAACACGAGTTAAGTCTTTTAGCAGTTTCTTGTACCAAAACTCTTTTTGATCGAAATAAATCAAATTTTTCTCCAGTACAAACATAGTTTAATTTTCTTCACATAGTGACCTCAACTGTTTTTTAATATATGTCATGAGTGTCCTGGAATTTAATCATAATTTTTTTCTCTTCGGACACACCACTTATTGCATTTACCATATCGAAATCCCGCAATCCCCTACAACCCACTGCAACAACAACCACAACAAATACATTGACAATCTAGTTGAGAGAAATGTAAACCAAATCAGTTAAACATTTATGAAAAAATCATTATGTGCTTAAACTTGAGTAAATTATCATGTTTAATGTCCATGCATTCGTTAAAGGATGGTACTAGGTACATATATTTATTGGCTACTTGTTTATGATAAATATATTTATGATTAAAACTATAATATAAGGAAAAATTTAGGAGCCAGAGAAGGGTTAATACTAGTATTAACTTTGGAGGATACAATTAAGGAGCTATTGACTTTTATAATGGCAGATGATCAAAAACCAACTAAAAGTAGATTAGGATCTATGTCTTGATAATGTTTCTGCCTCACGAGATTTTCTCTTCAGTACGTAGGTAATAATAATAATAATAACAATAATATTAATCTAATTGACATAAAACCATGTATGATAGTGTATTTGGATTATTGCCCAGTTATCTACATAGTACAATCCATCTGTGTGTCCTTCCAGGGCCTTTTAGCCCATTTCCCGATATCTTAGAGCATCGGTTCCCTACGTGGAGTAAGCATACCCATAGGGGTACATGCCAGGAAGTTTGGGGTACGCAAAGCTATTTGATTAATGGCGGAAAGAGCTACATATGCCAACAGTCAAATTTATGAAATTAGCTCGACATGGTAAGGGGTGGAGCGGGTTTTCTTCTCTATTTGACCTTGAGAAAATTATTTCAATTTCAAACATAAAATAGTTTCTATAGTTATTAATAAATTAACAAATAAATTAAATGTGTTTGTTTTTATTGTAACTTTTGCTTTTTAATGTAAAAATATCTGGACTCTGTATTCAGATTATCACATTGTTTTCAATCCTATTACTAGCCCATTTATTTTCAGTTGCAACAAATAAATCAGAAATAACTACTACTGTAGTAAGTAAATATTTTGCTAAAAAAATAAAATAATTAAAGGCACAATTGATGGAAATGGGCTGCCAAGGGGTACGCAAGCAAAAAAATGTTGGAAGCCGTTGCATTAGAGTGTTGAAATTTGGTAAGGACGCTATTTAGTTTGTCATCTTTATCAGGAAAATCGGAAACTTACAAAATTCAATATGGTGAACGCAACGGCCAACAGGGTTGGAATTTGGTGTGTAAGATATAGACCATGCCATCTTTATATATAAATAAAAAAAAATCTTAATATTTAAAAATACAATATGACAGTTGCAACGCAGGTATCTCAATAACCTGGCAGAGCCATGAGTACAAATCATGGTACCTCCTGCCATGAAAAATTTAGAAAGAGATCAATAAAACATGGAACAGACTTTGAGCGAAATCAGAAACTGCTCCTGTCGGTGAAATACTTAACCCTTACAATTATTTTATCTAGAGCAACTGTTTCTGAATTCTGATTGACATTAAATACTCTTACCGCATAGGAAAAATCCAAAAGACACATCAGTATACTAAAGACTATAATAACTTTCATGTTAGTTGATGTTTTGCCAAATTCTAATATATCACTTCTTCAATAAAACTATGAATAATATTTAACTTTAGTTATTTTTTATCTAAAGTTCTTTCCTAGCTTAGATCGTGATTATAACTACCTTTAAAATGCATATTATTCTACTGGAAGCAATGCATTATTAATTATTTATATTCCATAGTAAATTAAAAAGATATTTTGCAAGGTTTGGCCTATTTCACACATGGGTAACTATAATTGTATACCTATAAATGTGATACAATAAACAGGATGCAAGTGTTTTGTCACAATCAGTAATACTGACTCTAAAAGAGCAAAACATTCCTAGAAAAGTATGTGTACATTTGTGATTGTGTAGGCCTATATTACCAATATAATATAATAAACTTTTAATTGGTACAAACAATTGTATCCACCACATTTAGTACGTTCAGATATATTTTGGAAAGTAAATCTTTTCCATACGAAAGAAGTAAATCCGTTAATGTGAGAAATGGAGACGTTTACCTACCATAGACCCTTGTTCCTAATTATCTGTGATTTAATACTTAAAGATTTAAACAATATTTGATACAAAATACTACAACCTAAGCCTTCAAACACCAGCGCTTGTAAACCAATATTTAGTACCTACCTTAGGTGAGTTTCTACAGAAAAAATGTTATCTCAAAATGACATTTCTGGAATCGAAAGGAAAAGCGAAAACACCCTTATTTCAAGTTCGTACTTTCTAGGTAAGAACTTATGTGTGGTGTGACTAAATCACAGTATTATTTGCTTTATATACAATATATTACTTTTAGTATGAAAAACTTGGAAATGTAGGCCTACCTTTATTTTTCCAAGTGATTAAGCTGGTTATAATGTAACTTGTTCCTTAATTAATAAGTACTAATATGTCAAAATAAGATATAGGCTACACTCTCTCTCAAAAGTCTTCTTCCCCTCTGACTTATTTCCTCAAGCCTCATCTAGATGAATGAAGGAGGGATTATCAGGAGATCAGGATCAGTGGAGGAGAGTCACGTAAATTGCACTATTCCAAATTGGGGCACGGCCAGGTTTGTGATAACGACATTGCTCTCGTCCCAAAACTGAGCAACTTCAGGTCAAAGTGACCAGGTGGGGCTAATTAAAGTTAGTGGCTTTGATATTATTAATTTTGCTACACTAATTAGGATTTGTACTGGTTAATCTGCACTCTTCCTAATCACACGAAACTTATTTATGTTCGAATAACGTTTGTTATCCAAATCAACGATATATGATTCCTTTTTTCGATAAGAATAACAAGGTGTGACATGATAGCCCAGGAACTTTAGCATGAAAATTGACAAAAATGTGAACAAAATATGGTAAAGCTGAAAATTTGGATTTCGGTCCTATATGGTATGCTGAACAACATACTGGAAATCCCCTAAAATCCCATGTGTGGTTCCTTGTTTTTTAGAGCAAAAAGAGCATAAGTGACACAATTCCCACATTCTTTCGTTTGAAAATATATGGGTCTGTCTACTTTGGTTAAATACAGAGCACGATGGCCAATTTGCACAAGTAAAGTATATTAGTCATATTTTATAATATGTGGTATGGAAATAGTACTTTTTTGGCTTAAACTATGTAAATCGCAGCTAAATAGCACATTCTTCTCTTACGTACGAAAATACGCAGCAATTCTACCATATATTAGACTGTAAATGCTTATGCAAACTATTTCACTCTCATAAGCATTCAAATGTTTAATATTTCATTAAAAAAATATCTAGATTATAAAATATTAATGCATATTGGGAAAAATTAGTCAGAGAATACCATAGTATCAAATATATAAAGACAGCAGACAATAGACAAAAAATTAGGAATAAAACGTTTACTACCTAACTGTTCCATCTCCACTGAGGGCCTATCAGAGCTATACCACTCAACTTTGAATCCACATTAGTTGCGTTGTTTGTCGGAATGGTTTTGGTGACCTCGCATAGGAAAGTGCCACTGCCAGTGCATCATACGCACGTAATGATCACGACATGAAGGGTGTGTTTCGCTTGTGTTCGTTGAGTGTTCTTTGTGTGAAAAATGAGTTGAATTGTGTGCAATTTTAGAATGAGTCTAGTGTGTGTGATATGTAGTTCTACTGGAGAGGGAGATAACATTGTTACAGTCGGAAAGAAAGGCCTGAATGGGCTGATTGTTGCGAGTAATGCACGTCGATATGGACTTGCTGGCAGGTTTGGTTAGCTTCGACCTATAAATTTGCATGAAGTATGCAGGTGATTGCATTAACTGCAATTTTCAAAGTGTTTATTTTTAAAATATACACAAATGGTCATTTGTGTATTTTTAAAATATACACAAATGGTCATTTGTACTATGAAATGAATGTGTTATATTATATGTTAATATTTTGTAGCCAGCACTCTTAAAAGAGTGGGCTTACTTTGCACCTTTAAATTTTTTATTTTTAGTTTTTGTGTATAATGCAGAGGGCGTATGAGCAGCTGCTATGAGCGACATTGTAGGAAAAATGTTTGGCGATGTGAAGCTCAAGCGCAAGTCAAGAGGGACACCAGTGTCAGCAGTTAACTTAAGCGTTGGAGCGCGAGATCAAACCGTACCAATCAAATCGCATATGTTATTCATGCGTATATTCTGACCCAAATTTTATTTCATTCTTAAAATTATGAACTTGCACCTGAACCTTCATTTCCTTTTAATGAGATAACCACGAAAAAGATCAATAAGTCTGCTCTAACAGCTCTCTTCGCGTCAATTACTCCAGAATTGGATACAAACAAAAAATGAAGTAACCTTAACTATCGTGGACGGTGGGTACTAACTACACACTGTAGCCTGGCCTCGTCTCGCAATGTTCGGCCAGATTTCAGATGTATATATCACCTTCGTACATAGGCACTATACTTCACCGATAGTAGTTTTCAATAGCTACCTGGATGGAAGTACTACTAAGGGGGAAGAACAGAAATGCCAAGCCCTCAAGAAACTTGTTGATGAAGTGGTTTTTGATTGTAGTATCATGGTAGCATCCCGATAAGCAGATTACCTTGCAAATCATAAAATCAAGACAAACCTAATCCAAATTCTCACTTTTTCATTCAGGAATGCAGAGATTTCTGTACTTCAAGCTAGAGCTGATGCTGATGCATTGGTAGTTGCTACCGTCCTTGTAGTTGAAGAAGCTGGGAGAAACGTGATGGTCATTGTAACGGATACTGATATACTAGTTATGTTGATTGCACAAGCAATGATGGCAACCCAGATTACATTTTTCAGTCCTACCACTGATAATACCATATGGAAATGCTACAGAATGGCGGAGATCCAAGCAGAAATAGGCAATCTTAAGGAATGCATTCTTTTTGCACATAGTTTCAGTGGTTGTGACACAATATCTGCAATATTTAAAAAAGAGAAAAGAACAATATGGCATATTCTGCAACGAAATGAAGAGTTGCAAAATACGGTGAAAATCTTCAACCAGCAAGAAGCTGATGTACATGCTATCACGTCAGCAGGTGAACAACCTATGATAACACTGTGCAAAGGGGACAAATATACCATATTGAATGATCTGCGTGTGCACATATTTGGACGAAATTTGGCACGGCAAAAGGTTACATCTTCCTTTAAGTTTGCCAATCTTCCTGCAACAAGTGCTGCAACTTATCAACACAGTCTCGTGACATATCTCCGGATGAGAAAATAATTTAGAAGGTTGAATTTTAATCACTAACAATTTACGATAGCTCTTCATAGGCCACGTATTATAAAGTACTCACCTATTTCCTCTACAAATGTAGTTTTTCAGATGCAAGAATGGCTAGGACGATCACTGAATGCCACTGATTGGGGATGGAGAATCTCCGGCGACCATATTCTTCCAGTGCCGACAAACTTGCCTATTGCACCAGAGAACATTCTGCACATGATCTTTTGTAACTGCAGGAGTGACTGTGCAACACAGAAGTGCGAGTGCAGACACGCTGGTCTGTTATGCTCCATAATGTTGGGCCAGTGCTATGAAACCGCTTGCATGAATACATCAAGTTGAACTGGACGAGGAGGATGAAGATAATTTTGAAGATTGGACTGAGAAACTTGGATGAACCGTTTTTAAAGTATTATTAAAGTCATTGCCAACATATTGTTTTACATTTTACAAATGATAACTTTATTTATCATCGCAGTTCAAAACACCCAACCAAACAATGTATGATTAGAATTCACAATGACTCAGGGTTACGGGAATATTAAGTGATTTACTGCCTTTTTTGGTTCAAAAGTAGGTGTCCTCTAAAAGTATTTAAGATATGTTTATTTGAAGTTGTGTTCATTTATGTTCGTATACAGTAAAACCAATTAGGGAAATGGTTTTTGTAACAATTCGAAAGTCACTGAAAATGTTATCAAAGCTTAGCGGCAACCTGCGTTGTTTATGCCCGAAATTAGGTAATTTCCCCATCTCACTTACCTTTAATACAGCTATGATATCTTATTTGTGCAAATTGGCCATCATCCTCTGTATTTAACAAAAGGAGACTGACCCATATAGTTATAAACGAAAAAATGTCGGAATTTTGGCACTTGCGCTATTTTTGCTCTAAAAAACAGGGAAGCACACATGGGATTTTAGGGGTTTTTCAATATGTTGTTAAGCATGCCAAATAGGAGCGAAATCCAAATTTTGAGCTTTCCCATTTTTTTTCACGGTTTCACGTTAAAGTTCCTGGGCTATGATTGATTGATTGATTGATTGAGATCTATTATATAAATTAATTTACATGCCTTTGATAGATATTTTGATTGTGTAAAACCTTTCATGGAACAGTTTTTAAATGGTGGTTTTTTCTCTTTATTTTTAAAAAGAAGATCATACGTCATTTTCTGCTATTTTTTTTTATTAATTATCCATCGAGATTTTTAGTCTCCTCTTATGATGGCAATAGTGGAACATTCTGTGCAAAAGGAAGGTTAAAATCATCTTCTGTATCAAACCTTCACAAATAATATAGTATTTCAAATAAAAATTAGTATTAGTAGGTCTATAAATGTCTTGACTATATGTTTCTCCTAAATATCATTTAATTCACAATGGCAGTTATTAACTTTATTGTTGATTTTGAACGTCATATTGGTCCAAAATAGTATTTTTTTAAATATTTTTTTTAACATCCCTGGCAATCATAAACCGATAACAAAACTGGACGTGTCAAGGCGGGTGCCTGCGATTGATGGAAAGCCGCCGATAAGATCAAAAGCTATAGACAAATTGGTACACATGGACAGATCGAGCGAATGAATACAGCTTTCTGCTATGAATGGGAACCTTTTCAAAATGCGGGATATTTTACATGCTACATCGCTAGTATTGTATTATAAATTATTCAGTCACGTGGTTTATTTTAACAATACTTTAGATATGAAAGGGTTGGGATAGTAATGTTCTATGTCACCTCAAATTAAATAGTTTTAAATAATATATAATTAATTATTTTACTTGTCTCAAATGAGGCGAGAAAAAAAATGATTTATGCTTATGAATAATTGATAATTAATTATGACAGTAAATGTATTAAAATATCGAAATTAATATACTGTCACATAGTAAGTTACTGCCCAAAACCATCTATGTAAAGCATGTTAGTTCTGACGTGATATGTTTGTTAGTAATAATATAGATAAATCTCATCCAATTATAAAGTTTAAATTATTTTTCAACTATATTATAAGAAATGAATTTATTTTATCTTAAAAAATAAGGTTTTTTTTAAAATATTATAATGTAATTTGAATCTCAGGTCCATTAAGTATTAGATTTAAATACTAATCAACATTTAATACATTATTTTGTCATTGTTTTGTGTTAAAAAAAACTTAGGGGGGAAGTTTATGGCGCTTATTAATCTCCAATCGAACCCAAATACTTTCAATTCAAAATATAATATTAAAGGCTCTGTCATGTCATATTTATCCAAATGAGAAAATAAACCTGATAATTTAAATCTATCACAGAATCCAGTGCTATGGATTAGTACACAGACCAATTTTCGAATTATAGTATTTGTAGAAATTAGAAATACCCTTTTCTTCTGATAAAATATCATTTAAAAAATTTTACTTTTACTATATAAGTATTGATAATATATATCAAATGTGAATAATACAAATACCTAACATATTACGAAAACGTGAAAATATATATAGAAACTTTTTTAACTATCAGATTAAACCCTTCTTTTGAATATTGGACTCTTTCCGAGTTTGTAAAATTTTAAGGCAGCCACCTCGACCAAATCAAATTATGTAATCAACAGCTGTCACTTTAGATAGATTTTATAAATACCTATAAAATCACACAGATAACATAGTAAAATGCCATCATTTTTGACCGCAACAAAAGTTTGTATTTTTACTTTCTTATATAAAGAGAAAGTATTGTAATCGTAGAAAAATCTATCTCTATCTATTATGATGAATCTTTACGTTTTAAAGTGAACCCGAAGCCAAAGAAGTGGATTTTACATTTCTCTCTTGTCTCTCTGGAAGTTTTATTTATTTTGACATTAGCCCTCAAATTAAGAGTAATTTAATGATGAGTGATATTTTTGAATTCAAAATTTTTCGAAAATGACTTTAAAGTATTTGTTTAAAATGCCTATCTAAGATTTGTTTGAAATGAAAAATAGTACTGACTCATTGATTTTAAGCCAAAAATTCGTTGAAGGCTTGTTTACCGAGAAGACATTTTGTAAATTCGAAATATTCCGAAAATTGCTATAAAGATTTTGTTAAAAATGTAAATCTTGGGATTGTGTGCTATGACAAATAAGACTATTTATATTTGGTGTAAAAATGGTACATACTGATCACTGATTTTTTTTAATGTAAAATATTTTTAAAATGCCACTTATGATTTGGTTCAAAAATGGGTAGTTTGCGAGTGTTTTACCTGACAATAACACTGTGTACTTGTTTTAGAAGTAAAAATTCGTTTATGGGTAGTTTACTGATGGCGGATTTACAAAAACTTTTAATATTTTAGAAATGGCACTAACTGTTTGGTTTCAAGTGGGTATCTTGGGAGTATTTGACATGATAAATGCACGATTTAGTTAATTTTTAGGTATGAATTCGTTTAAGGTTAATTTTCTGAAAGCTAATTTTTGTAAATTTGAAATATTCTAAAAATGGCTATAGCTATGGTTCAATGGTTCAACGTGAATAGCTGTTTTGGTAAGTTTTTAAAAACTATATTAATATTTATATGGTTTGTATAGTAAAAATAATTTTTTATTATAAACATTTTGGCATGACTGATTTTTTTAAATTTTATTTTTACTTTCTCATACTAAGAAAAATTGTTGTAATCGTGAAAATTTTCAACCCCGATATAATGAAAAATCTTAACGTTCTATGTGTATCCGAGCTGAAAAAAAGTGAAGTTTATAATACTGTCTGTCTTCTTGTTTGTCTGTGTGTCCATGGCTTTGGATCTAAAACTCTTTTTAATATATTTTGTTTATAAGTGATTTTTAGATTATATAGGACTGTAACTCAGGAGATTTAAATATTTTTAACTTTAACCACAGCCTTCAAATTAAGGCTAGCTTACTGTTGAGTGATTTTTTTAAAATTCCAAATGTTTCTAGAATGATTCTAACAATTTGGTTTGAAATGTATGTTTAGGAAGTGGTTGATCTCCTAAATAAAACTGTATAGGCCACTTGTATCTAGGTTAAAAATTAGATAAAGTGTAGTGATTTTTGAAAATTCAAAATAATTTTAAAATCGCTACAACGATTTTGTTTAGATTGTTTATCTTGGTAGTGTTTTATATGATAAATAAATCTGTATACTTGCATTTGGGAGTAAATTTGTTTAATGATAGTATACCGGTATTTTATTTAAAATTGAATTTAAAAAAAAATTCCCTAGTGATTTGGATTAAAATAGATGAATATCTTAGTTTTTTACACTAAACATATTTTTTTTAATATTTATTTTATAGTAGAATACGGGTGAATGATTTTTGTAAAATTTTATTATTTTTGGTTTTTTCAAATAGTTTTAACAATTTTGATCAAAGTTGGTATCGGCGGAAAATTGTACACGCTAAACAATAATGTATCTACATTTTCCCTAAACTAGATATTATCTTTACTTTATGTTCTGGCTATAAGCCCTAAAATAAATTAATTTAATTATAGTTCACTTGCGTCAGATTTTAGAAAATTTGAAATTTTTAGAAATTGTCTAGAAGATTTAGTTCAAAATAAGTTTATCTTGAAAAATAACAACAGGTGACAAAACGTTGATTTTTAAAAATTAAACTTTATTTGTGTGGTCGTTTGAAATTAACTTATTTCTGAAAATTTAATTATATTTTTCAATATTTGAACAATTTGTTTGAAAATATATAGGAAGTGTGTTTATGGTGTTTAACAAGATGTTTTGGGTTTTATTTAAAGGTAGTTTATTAACAAACTATTTTTGAACACTTCCTTTGAAGCGTTAATAAAAAATATGAGAAAGTACGTGCGATGTGTCGTACCACTTATTTGTAAGGTGTTCTAAATCTCATTTCGTAAGATAATCAAGGTATAGAAACTAAGACGTTGCAGTAAGAATCCATCACGATGGCTAGCACATAGCTGGAAACTGATAGTTTTATCTTATAGGATATTTGAAGCTTTCTTTAAAATGATTCCCAACTTTAATCACGTGGATCAAGGCGTTAGACTCGTATTGCAATATACCTACGTTGATGGAGATTCCCAATATAGGTTATGGTGGTTTTCCACATGTGATCTGTCACTATCATTAGTAATTTTTTCCTCTACCTTAATGCGGGTGGACTTATTATAGTATTACCCACCTCAGCCCCTCACCCCCCCCCCCCTAGGTTTAACCGTTATTGCTATGGTATTAAAAGTGGCAGCTAGCTAATACTTTACTGATGCTTTGCTGGTGGCTATAAGTCCTTCTTGCACTAACTGTTGAGATAAATTAATATTTGTGTCTGACACTTGCGCTCCTGGTACTAATTCACAAATATAATATATTTATTTTATTTTAAATAGGACACGCATGCCATGACAGAAATATTAGCCGGAGGTTAATAATTACACTCGACGCTAATTCTAACCTCCATGTGGTGTGTCTATTATGTTACATCCTGTATCTGTGACCTTTACATTTTGTTAGTTCGCCCTCACTGTGTATCACGCTATACGCAGAAACTGAATGTGTATATTAAACATTTATTACCCGTTTCTGTGGTCGAATGGTCTTAGGCGTCACTCTCGAAATAGACTAGACTGCCGATGACAAAGAAATATGATGTTCGATCCCGGTCGGATTTACTGAGGATGCTTTTATAAATGGTTTTCAACTCTAACTCCATGCATATGCTGGTACATTTCCTCTAAGCTAATCCTTATTAATCCCTATCACAGTAGAGTAATTTGTGTATAGGAATATAACCCGAATGACGTAGTGCTTAAAAAAATAATCAGGAAAATGATACCCTTAGTAAACCCGACCGGGACTTTAACCTTGATCTCCCTGTCACTAACAGTCCATTATGTTGTGTGAGTGATGTCTTAGACTATTCGACCATCGATGGGGGACTATTCACTACTAAACTATACGTTATCATAGTACTAAACCCATTCTCTACCACTTGTGCGTAATAAGCCCACTTTCGGGACATTTCCACCCAGCTCCCGCAACTGGACTAAATTCTTTAAAAGGACGGACGAGTTAAGGAAAGCGGACTGAACGTATGACAGTAGCTCTAGAGGTCGTTTATGTACACGACCGTGAAAGGAGAAGGAAAAATAGGAAGGGAAAAAAAATATAGAGAATCTTGCATTATTCATGACATGCCCTCACTGGATGGCGTCTTCCAAAATATTTCTCTAACGATCTAGACCGGTCCGAAAAGAGCTGATCGTCCTTTTCAACCACATTTTTATCCTTGAGTTTCTTGGAGAGTATATTCTCTATCAATCATCTGGGTTGTATTTCGACCCGAATACAAATCTACCACTCCTAATTTTCAAGATACCAGAGATCACAAGGTGATACTGATTCTATTTTAGGCTGAATATCACAAATATACTCTCAGGAGGTGTTTAACCATTAAATATTTTCCAGTTTTTATAAGAGATGAATAAAATTGTTTTTTTCTATTTTCATCTTCGTTTCTAAATGTCTCGTTTAACTAATAAGGCTATGTAAACAATAATTATTACAAAGCCTGTTTAATTTTATTTCTGAATTTATTTTCAAAGTGTTTCATATGAAACTAAAACCAATGTTTTTAAGTTAGTTTTGATGTTTCTATGTAGTAATGAAGTTAGTCTACGCCAATTTTCTTAATAATGGACGTATCTAACAGTTAGAAAAAGTTACTTGATCTACTTTTACATATTCATACGTCAAGTAATGTGATCTGCAACTGTCACTTTTGACAAATATTATAAATTCTATTAAAAACTAATAAAAAAGTAAGATGTATGTAAAAATTATGTTTGCATTTTTAAAGGATAGGAAAATAATGTTATATAAACAATATTTCAAGATACCCATTTAGAATACGTTTTTAAAGTAGCTTCATCTAGAAATCAAGCTAAACTTAAGATCATAGAGTTGAACCGTAACCAGATACAATAACAAAAATTAGAATTTATTTTTAAGCCATCAGAACCCTAAAAGTAAATTTATTAATAACTATGAACGGATTTGGGAATGATAGTTAATTAAACAATTGAGTGAAGCAGGGTAGAGCCCTTTCACCAATACTATTTGTGATGGTAATGTAAATGGTAATGAACAAAGTGACAGGAAAACTAGCAGAGGAAAGAATGAAAGACTTGATGTTTTGTAATGACGTATGGAGGAGAGGTGGAGGGTAAAGGAGGTACGGGAACAACTACAAGCATGAGAAGTGTAAAGTGGTTGTAATGACAAGGAAGGTAATAAGGCTTAGTAAGGCTACAAAGTTGGATGAAGTAGAGTAGAGAAAAGGGCAGAACGTAAAATACCTTGTAAGCGTGATTGAGGTTAAAGGTAAAATTAGAGATGAAGTAATGAGAAGAGGACAGCAGGGAAATCTATTCTATAGGTGTGTAAGAGACCTTATACGGAGAAGAGAAGTGCCCTTGTAGTTTAAGGGCCAGTTTCATAGTCAAATTTAGTACGCCTCAAGTGCGGCGCTATACTAAATACAAGACGTCACCTACCTGAAATTGAACGGAATGGGCCAGTTTCATATGCGAAACTGGCCCATTTCATTTTGGTCTAGGTAGGTGTCGTCCTGTATTTAGTATCGACTCGCACTTTAGGCTCACTAAATCTGACTATGAAACTTGCCCTAAGGAAGTGTTGTACAGGGCGTAATTTGTATCCATTGCCACATATGAAGCAGAAACTGGAAAATTAATGCAAGAAAAACAAGGAAAGTGGAAGACATGGGAACGAAGTTTGTGAGGAGCGAGTAAGTAAGTAAGTAAACTGTTATGTTGTTTTAATATCGCGTCCTACTACCTGCTCAGGTAATACGCACAGGTACTAATTATACTAAAGTGAAGGGATGAAGAAGGTTGAATTTAGAGAACGTTTATTCGCATTTGCGTGGAGGGGGAGTGGAAAACAATATATAGAAAACCACCCTAAGTACACCCGACCGGATTCTGAAACCCAATTTCCCCGTCATCGGCAGTCTATTCTATTTCTAGAGTGACGCCATGGACCATGCGGCCACTGAATCAAGTAACAGTTATGTTGACTTCTTGATCGATATGTTCCGTAGCATAATAACTTAACCACACGATAATTTAACCACACAATAACTTAACAACCTAACAACATTGTAGCTTAGCGACCAAGACTACATTAAATAAATATTGTAACTCTTTAATGTAAATGGAATATGTCGATTTAGTTTTTTTTACATCATATGCAAGACTTCAATCGTCGTGTCGTAGAATGCCTTATATTATTTCAAAAATACATTTCATTGCAATGCTTGCATTCAGGACAAAGGTGGCCATTTTGACCACTTCATGAAATGTAAAGCAGCTCCATATTACTGGGGTACAAATATGACTATAACTTAGAAACAGTCAAATAGGACATATGTTTATTTGAACTTTTTTAAACTGTTTTTGTATCTCCTGTACACCACTGAAGTGGGTCCCACACTTACGGTACACCCTGTATACATGTCAACCTTTCGAATCTTAGTAGGCTTCACCGAGTTAGGCTATTTCTTTATTTTATTTCACTTTTCATGGTGTCGCAATACTCGCTCGGGCATTATGCAACCATTAATTACGCTACTAGGATAGCTATAAGTAAGTTAGAGTGAGTAAATGTAGACCTATCCAAATGTGTGCGTTACATCCTACTGGTTTTTTTTTTTTTTTTTTTTTTTTT
>CABFWB010000508.1:45307-67343 GCA_902151455.1 Timema bartmani
ATTATTATTATTATTATTATTATTACATATTAGCGTAAGTGCGTATAACCCGAACGGGTAGTAAGACTTGATGCTAATAATAGTATTAATAGTAGTAAAACAGACACACACACACAGTTTTCACTGCTTTATACCGGTGTCTAAAAACTTAATTTCGATTAAATTTGTATAATAAATGCGTTTATGATTAATCAATTTTCTACCCACTTTGGTGGCTGCATGATCTAACGCGCTACTCTCGCAGTAGACTAGACTGCCGATGACTGGGAGATTGAGGTTCAAATTTCGGTTGGGTGTATTGAAGTGTTTTTTATTCCAAAATCGTTTTCAACTCTCTCTCTTTACGCAAATACGGATACATAATTACCCATATCACGGCTGGTTAAAAGGGTTGTACAGTAGATCACTCAGACGCTTTGCAGACTTTCATAAGTCCCTGATTATTTATGAAGTTTTTTTATATTATAAAATATTATTTCAACAAAATGTAGGCGGAAGGCTATTAACAGGCTTTTGAATAGTTAAAAAGCTTAAATTTTGAGTTTAAAATTTTAAAAATCAATGACGCTTTACTCAAAAATGTGTGCTTCTGAGGTTAAAGAAAAAAAGGTTTGAAATTAATATCTAGCCTTCCTCTATTAAATAGTCATATTTTGATAGGGTCATAACAGGAAATTTTAAGATAATGGGGATTGTTTTGTAAGGTTATTATACCAGATAACACACATTTTAAAAAACAATCTAAGTTAAAAATTTAAACTTTCTAGCTTGTCAGAACTTACACCTACATTTTGGTGAGAACAATATATAAACATATCAAAACACTTGATAAATAATCCGGGGCTTCTAAACGTGCTTTGCTATACAGCCCTCTTAACTTGGATATCAGATACAAGATTACGTTTTAACCAAAAAAGCGTATTGAAATCGGTTGTATACATTCTTTATTTGATAACAGCGAAATCAGAATAGTAGATCTTCTATTTTCATCTTAGAATAAACTCTATTTCAATGTTGTCTTATTAAAAAAATATTAAAACAGTTTTACTTCTTTAAATATTGTCTTTTAATATAAACTTAAGAAATCTTCCTTCGCCCATGATACGAATCCTGGTTGGAGCTTTATTATTTAGTAAGGCATTATCTGTGTGGTGAGACGGACTATCTCAACATCCTTTCTTATTCATAAGGGGAACTACAGTAAATAAGAGATTTAAGATTAAAAAAATACAGACTGTTTCTTCATTTCTAAGCTTTCTTAACATAGCGAACACTCGACAATACATTTTATCTGTGTGTTTCTCTAACTTTATCACTCACCTCTGCTTCCTCTTGTAACGGTTTACTTTATCTTATGTCCCCACTTAATTTGGTCTCGTCAACCCTTCTATATTTTTATCAGTCTCCCGCAAGTCGTGTCCCCGGGGACCAACAACTGTTTTATTAGGTTAGGCGCCTTACCTTTTTCACCGACATAACCCGAGGTAAGGTCATGTACACTCGTCTTTAAAATAACATAGAAACCTTTTCTAATAGTGTGGATGAACCTTTGAACCACTTTAGCATGCTGACCATTTTTCAATATTCGTTCAAATAACGTATTGTTTTAAGTAAAACAATCAATTCTGCTATGTACGGTTGCTTACGATAGGGTTACATATAAGTAAAACACTATTTTTTATAAAACTAAAAAAGTTTATGAAAAAAATATCGTGCGAACAATAAAATTATCTAGCAACAATATTTTATTTGTTGTAAGATATTATTATTTTAAAATATTGGATATTATCTTTCACTATGGTAAGATAAATGGTATTGTTCAATGTCAGGTTAAAATTCATTGTTGTGAATAGTCCATGGAGCATGGAAAAAATGAGTAATTACAAATTAATTTTTAGTCAAATTAAAATGATAAAATGTTGATGATCATCTAAAATTTGATTTAGTTTTTATTTTAACATCAATAAAACCCGTTTGGTGGTCAAAAGGTTTAAATCGTCACTCTCACAATGGACTTGACTGCCAATGAAGAGAATATCATGGTTCGAATCCCGATAGAGTGTACTGAGGATAGTTTTCTTAACTGAAGTTTCCTCCACGCAAATGCAGACACACTTCCTCTAAAAATGCAACCTTAATCATCACTAACGCATTTGCGTAACCAGCACATGTGTATAATCCAAACACCATGCTGGAAAAAAATAGTGTTAAAATATTTTGCAAAAATAACGTTCGTCGATGAAATTATCACGAAGTAGCTATTGACATTTTTTTTCACTTTACCAGGACTCGTATTTTCAATGAGCTATTTTTTTCTATTTTTTAAATATTTTTTATCACATCATACTACCTGCTTGAGTTATACATATATGAAGTGATTACACTAGTGTCTTAGAACTGAGGGATGCTAAAGTATACCTGCATTTGCATTGAGAGAGAGCTAAAAATAATTTAGGAAAAAATGGCCTTAGTACAACCTATCGGGATTCGAACCCTTATAACCCCGTCCTCGAAATTGCACTCTATTGCAAGAATGGCGTCTATATATAATACCTCAATTTTGTAACTAATTGGAGTTTTTTGAAAATAAAATGTCGTGAAAACACACATTTAAAAAAAGTCGTGTTTTTAACTTGTGTGTTATATAAAAATGCCTTTCACACGTATTTAGTTTGGATGAATATTTACAAAATACGCTTAACTTTTTAAACAAATTCTTCATTTTATAAATTAACCCAAATAAATATCTTTTAAATGAAGCTTCACTAGTGGTCAACTGGTTTTTGGTGTAAGGCTCTAAATAGACTGGATTTCTGAAGACGTTGAGCTCAAGGTTCAAATATTGGACCAGTTGTATTGGGGGGATGGTTTGAAATGTGTGATTGATCACTGTGGTTTTCACATCCCTTCTATAAGATAATGCAGGTGAATTTCCAATAAACTGTCCTCCCTCATCCCTATCCCTTAAATTAGGTCGATATAGTCTTGGTGTCAGACGTAATAACCGAAGAAATTGTATTTAGTCGTCAATAAGCATTATAGCGCCTGGGACCATAGTTTTAGTTATCTCCTTCTTCATTTACTCTAATAGTGCGTGTATATTACACTTCCATCCCACCTGAGTTCGAACTAAAATCCATCAGGGAAAGTTGGTTAACACCCCAGTAATATTGACGAAGAAACGGTGTGCTAAATAACTACTTAAGGGTGATTTTCTACATACAAGCTGCATTTTTGCAACTAAATTGATTACAAAACAATTTTGATTGTGGTATACATATATATATATATATTTATACGCCATATTTAACCAATATGTATGTAATTTAATATAATATACACCCGCTTCAGTTGCCGCATGGTCTAAGGCGTCACTCTCACAATAGATTAGATTGCAGATAACGGTGATATCGGGATTCAATCCCAATCGGGTGTACTGAGGTTTTTTCCTAAATGGTTTTCCACTATCCCTATGCAAATGTGGGCACACTTCATCTATATTAAAACTTCCTAGCCCCCAACACATTAGAGTAATTAGTACACAGACGTATAGCCCGGATGGGTAGTAAGACGCGGGGCTTAAAAAAATTGGACGAAGACGATGAAAATGTGAACTACTTTTTTTTATTCAATATCAAAATAAAACACGTATTCAAAATTTTTACCCATAAAACTCAATTGTACCTTTCTTTCTTTAAAATAAAATCTTATTACAGCTTTACATTATGGTTTATTTAAAAGACAGCACTTTTGAAAAGATTATTCTTAGTGTATTCTTTTTGTTTTATGTCCCACAACAATTTTGAAAATAAGAGTATATTTGTTGACCTTTAAATAAATAATATTTCCTAAGAGTAAAATTCAACCAACGAACACAATGTGAAATAAGGAGCTTTCTCGTGTTCTATGTTCATAAGTGTACGTGTATAGTCTATATATGTGTGTGTCTTCACCAGGTCACAATAAAGAATCAAGCTCCGATCCTACCATTGTTCTATTTAGAACCACTCCCAACACAAAGTAGCACAAAGACACGTAAAAGAGGCACACCGCAGACTTAATGCAGCAGCGTTCCGGGACTCGCTTTTATTGGGGTATTTAGGAGCTACGGGACCAGGGGGAAATTTATTGTTGAACTTTTTGAACTCTGTGTATGATACAAGTCAAGAGATTTTCAAAGAAGGGGAAACCATTATTTTTATTTCTGTAGCTAGATTCAATAAAGCAAAAGTAAGGACCTGCTTCACATAGGAGAATATATTTTAAGCAAGAGAAATGTTTAAAGACTAGACCCCAGAACGTTGAGGCATTTATCATTTTTATAATTGCTTTGGATACAACATTTATTTAATGTCTTAGGTTAAGAGAAGGATATATTAAAGGGACCGGAACCAAATAAGCGTAAGGAGGTTTGGACAAAAAACACTGTTGAATAATTTAGCGATAAACAATATCCAGTGTACTTGGCTATGATTCGAACCTCCGACTCCATATCACTGGTGATTCAATCCACGATGAACCGGACATCTCAGGCCACGTGTACATTACTTTTCATCTGAAGGGACACGGATTGCTTCAATGGCTTCAAATGCAATGCTAAAGAGAAAGCTTATTAATAATATACATTATTAAGTAGCTACATTTTAAAGTATAACACTATTAAGGTTATCTGAATATCTATATTTATTCTATAAGCCACGTAAAGCTTTTTTCTAATATGATTCCTCCCTGCACACATCCCCACCCATGTAACACCAAGTAGACATTCAGCCCGACCCTTCCTTCCTCACCTGTGTTACGTAACTTTTCACATCAAAAGTGAATGTCATTATTTTATAGGGAAGCTTTTGTGAGACTAAAAGAATAACTCAGCTTTTAATACAACTCAAAATCTGAACTTATCTGCGAGTATGTTTACTAATGGTGAAATATGAGCAGTTATATTATTTTTCGCCATTATAATTTAATTATAAGATCTGTGTTACATAACACTGATGTACTTCTACCCACACCATGTAGACATTAGATCTCCCCTTCTTAACAGCGTTACATGGTCTATGGATGACCCCTACTGATAATTACTTAAACAAAATATGCTGTAAGTGACCAGAAGGGAGTTTTTAAAGAAAACACAAAAAATGTCAGAAACACACTGCAAATATTAATATAATTATTTAATTCTGTATAAACACTATTTGTCAAAAGTGAAAGATGTATAGAATAAATTATTTGATGCGTAAGTAAGTTGTAGATGTAATTTGTAGGTGTAATTTACAGCTCAATTTTTATATAAAAGGCTTTATTTAGTAATTATTAAGTCATTAGATTAGGCCTAGCTCACATGGGAATGACTTGGTCGATAATGTTTGCAGCACTACACATCTGGATCACGGTCCTAACAGTGTTAATCCGACTTAGCTGTAGTAAAATGTTATCAATGTTGATAGCAAAATGAATATGTTTATATTTGATAAAAGATTAGTACGTGAAAACTGGAGTGGGAAAGCATTTAGGAAAAACTACCCAGCAGGGATTCGAAACTTAGCCTCCCTGTAACTGCCAAACCAGACCAGACGAGGATAACGCTGTTGTCCATGTGACCGCCGATGCGGGTAGCAAATTTCTTTAGTAGTATCGCCATTAAAAGCTTATCCAGCAGTTACAAAACATTAAATATAATTTAATAGATCCAAACGCCAAGTCATATGCTTTTCAAAGAGTGTGAACATCGACAACGGTTAAAAAAAAAGGGGAACTCTTGTCAATGTTGGTTTCTCTGCATTTATTTTGTGTGCGTTTAAAAAAAAAAGGTTTCTTCATTGGCTGATCCTAGTATAAGAACTTTTTTTTAAAATAAATACGAGAAATAAACGAAGTTGGCGGTTCTGAAGAAGGCAAATCCCGGCCAACACCTTGGGTAGGGAAAGCAGTTACATAAAACTCTCGGGAAAGTTATTTTCCCTGTCATCCAACCTTGGCCGAATAAAAAGGAAGAGTGAGCCACCAGAGGAAGTGTATCAGAGGGTTTTGTATTGCGGTTTGGAACAAGAGGATATCTTCTTGTTTTTAGACGATAAATTGATGTCTTAATAATTGTGAGAGGAGGGGTGGATAATTTGTTGGTTCATTGATTGAAAGATAAGGAATCAGTGAAGCAATTAGGTTGTATGACAACGTATGATTATATTAAACAATATTTTAATCCTCTTACTAGTACTTCGTTAATTTAAGGATGTTTTATTGAAAGGAAAGTATTGATACCGATAAGTATTCAAAAAGATGAGCAGCAAAAATGTTCTGAATATCTAGTTTTTTAGAGTTTTTTTTAAAGAAGATCTTTATATTTTTCTTTGCATCCTTAGAAGTTTGTACTTGTCTATTAACAAGTCTATAAATGAAACTTTTTAGCTATGATAGGATATTTACTGTACCTTTTATTAAAATGACTAAAAATAAAATAATCATAATAGTATATTATTAATTAGGGTCTAGTTTTATGTGTCTCACTCATATATGAACGAAGTATCAGGAATTTTTAAACAGGCTATAAAGTGTGTGGGTTTATAAAGTTAACATTACTAGTGGAAAGATATAAATTGTGGCTAAAGGTCTGTTTAGTTAGATGCCAATATAATACTTATACTCTTATGGATAAAAGTAAAGTAATAAACATTTCTAGTAAAGAAGTATAGATGTAGAACGGGAAAATAAAAATACTATTAAGCTGGGAACACACTGCCGTCACGTCACGTGAGCTCATGTGACCTCATACAGTAGAGATATGACGTGATGTGCTGTACATGCTCACACTATAGTCACGTCATGTCACTCAACATGCGCTCTCGTTTCGTTTTCAGTAATATGTTTCTTATCTAAAGTTCTTCATTCTTGGACTAATCATGGAGAAAAGTGGATCAAGCAGTTCATCTGAGTTTGAAGAAGAGTTGGAAAATGCTTGTGCAGTATTAGTGGCAAATACAGTGGCTCGTAGGAAAAGGGTGTGGGTGCATCAAGTAAATTTGAAAAGGAAGGAGAAGGGCGAGTTTTATCATTTGGTTAAGGAACTTAAAGAACACCCAAGTCGATATGAAATGTATTTTAGAGTGACAAAGGAAGAATTTCAGTTCTTACATGATCTTATAAAGGAGCTCGGCTACGCACTTTTTCAATAAGCATTTCCTCCATAATTAACACACTCTAACAACCAAGAAAACTAAATGACTTGTCCACTGACGACACTTCAACGGACTCACGGCTCACGAAATATGTGCTGCCGCAGATATTGTGAGAGCGCGTGAGGGCGTGACGAGACATGAGGAGACATGACCTCACGTGATGTGTATGTAGTGACGCCAGTGTGAATGCGCACCCCTCTTATCAACAGAAATAAATCTACTCACACTTTGATTGCTTACGTGAGCTCATGTGACCTCACGTGACGTGACGCCAATGTGTCCCCACCTTTAGAGTATCGATATTTTTACCACATCCGTAGCCTTAATGCATATCAGAAATATATATATATATTAATTTATATTTCTAGTATATATGTATTTATATTTCTAGTATATATGTATTTATATTTCTAGTATATATGTATTTATATATTTATATTTTTAGAATATATATATTTAGTTTGCTTTCAAAAAACTCTTCAAATCTATTTTTATAATTTAGGGAATTAAAAAAAAATATTTCTAATATGCATCAAGGCTACGGATGTGGTAAAAATATCAATACTCGAATAGTATCTTTGTTTTCCTGTCTACATCTATATATACACAAATTGAACACTGTTTTAACCTTTCCTGTCTACATCTATAGGCCTATATACACAAAATGAACACTGTTTTAACCTTTCCTGTCTACATCTATATATACACAAATTGAACACTGTTTTAACCTTTCCTGTCTACATCTATATATACACAAATTGAACACTGTTTTAACCTTCTCAAAAAATACATGCATCATATTTAATATTTGAAACGGATCGATCTGCCAACAAATTTATAAATTTTGAAATTAAGTTCACTTCCAAAACAAATGAAGCCATAATCACTTAGATAACAATTATAAAAACGCAAAAAAAGTTATGATAAATATCTCCATAGGGTTGCACTATACACAACGTATCATCCGAATTAAGGAGAAAATTAGTGGAAATTAAAGTTATATATTTTGTAAGCCTATCGTGAAGTTTAGATTGGAATAAATATGTATAAAATAAAATTTTGTTATCACGTTTGTCAGAAGCGCTATAAACTATTTAACTTAGAAGTGTAGGAATTAAACTTAAAGTTATTAGACATCTCAAGCATTTTACAAGACATTTGACAACTTATTGGAACATTACAGGTAAGACGATATTGTGGAAATCAACTTCCATTGCACTAACTAATAAACCACCAACTAAATTCATTATCTCGAGATAGAACTATACGGACAAGAAACTAAACCGATTTAGCTGGTTAAATATATACGTTAACGTTTAGTTAATTAGTATTTTGAAAAATAGTATGATGAATCAACTCATATTATTTTTGGGTATTATGTATTTTAAAAAATTATCCATATTTCGTGAGTGGTTCAATACCCAGTTACATTTTCATATATAAAAAATATTGATTATGTTCTGTGATATTGAAATAAAATCTATAGTTTGAAGAAAGTATTATTATTATTATTATTATTATTATTATTATTATTATTACTATAGCTGAAACGTTTTTGACTGTTGACCAGCACTACCATAAATGAAATTGAATTTGAAATTTAAATTTGAAATTATGTGCTCTGTCTTACGACAGTTCCATTACTTTAGTTAGTGAATTTAGACAACCCATGCAACCTGTCCACTGCCTCTTCCTTCAGATCTACTAATTTTATTATAATTATGTATTTATTGTTTCTTTGATTCACTATATTAGGTATATATAAATATGTATTTTTTACTTATTGACCAGATTTATTTAAAATTTCACATTTCATTGTAAGCGGTGCTTGAATTGCCTTTTTATTCACACTTCCCTAAATATAGTTTTCATGAATGTGATCGGTTATTCTGACTTAGGTAACTTTGGTAGTTTTATTATACCTTATTTGTAGTTAACCGATTTACCGTAAGTTCAAGGCCAACCCGTATTTTTACTGTGGGACTACAGGGTTTCAATCTAGATCTAAGTGATAACATTCTTCTGTCTTCAATTTTTTAAGTGCATGAAATGTTTTAAAGCATAAGATAAAGATTGATTTAATATTTATTTTGGTAAGTGCTTTTTGTGATTGCTCAGTGAAGAATAAGATTTTACTTCTACGAATCAACAAAATATCAGTTTGAATTTTATGTATTCATTGAGTGCATTATTAAATATGTATTGTGGGAACTTTAAGGCGAGATATCTCTTGATAAAGTTAAATAACGAATCCTACAGGATTATTCATTAATAATTTTTGAGATGATGTTCTTAAATAAACCATTTCATAATAAAGTGTTCTACTGTAGGATAAGTTTTTGAAATATTTAGTTAATTTATTTAGTTATTATATTAATATGAATTAAAGTTTAATATATTAGTACTGACATTTAGTCAATTTTAAAACATTATTTATCTATGGAGAAACGTAAACTAGAGAAGTTTACTACATTAATTTCACAAAAAATTCTAGTATAAACTACGGTTTTATATATTAACAGAATATTAGAATTCATAAAAAGGATTAAGTTTGTTAGTGGGTTTAAGATGTTTTTTATGTTTATCTTATTGTATTAAATGGGTATGTTTTTCACTATAAATAATTTTATAAACCGTATTTGAAATCATGATATTTTAGATTTGCATTGTTTACTACAGTAGATATAATATTTTGCCTATCGGATATATTTTATATATATTTAAAATGAGCTCAATTTGAGTTATTTTTTTACCTTAATACCGTAATTTCTAACTTAATAATTTTACAATACTTTAATTGAAATATCAGCTAAGAAAATTTATTTTACTAAACGTGTAATTTCCTAACATTATTTACAACAAAATTATTTAAAAATTGTTAATAAATAATATTTCAAACTATTACAAAAGCTCTAACAAATTTTTTTTCTATATATAAAATAGCTTTACTGGTTTAGAAGACTCGGCTTTCTTCTTTATGCGAAACTTCAGGATAAAACATTACAGAAACCTTTTCTCTTAAGAGTCTGCTACACTTTCGCTCAACCTATTATTGTTCATGGAACTCACAAGAAATATTTGCCAGCATACAGTAGTTCTGATGGTCCCATTTTTTTTACTACGGTTTGAGTTTGACCCAACTCTGTGCTTTATTTATAATCTAATCCCGGGAGTCAACCAATCTCTCAGGATACAAAATGTCAAGCAGTTGAGGTTGAATGAGGGATTGACTGACGCCCTAATGTCGACAATGGTCCCTATATATATTTTTGTCGACATGTTTTAGCGTTTCGACACCTTAGCTCTGGTAGTAGCGTGTCTGTATACTTAGCTAAGGGTCATGGGTTGGATTCCAAAAACCATTGCTGAAATTATATCTTATTCCTTTCAAAGTGATAAATTAACTCGTGGTAGAATGGATGTTGTGTGTATTATATAATTTAGAGCTTAAAGTCGTGAGCTGATATAATGAGTTGGTTCAGGAAATGCACGTTAACTGGCCAAACAAAGTAAATACCTACAACCCGCATCCGTGGTCACATGGTCTTGGGAGTCACGTACACAATATACCAGACTGCTGGTGTCGGGGAGTTAGGGGCTCAGATCCTTACTGGGTCTATTGAGGATGATTTTGACTAAATGGTTTTCCACTCTCCCTCTATACAAATGCCTGTACATTTCCTAAATAAATCTCCTTTTCTTACCGCTACTCTATTTAGTGAAACTACGTTAGTAGGCCAGATGGGTAGTTATACTCGATACACAGTGTATAACTTAACACAAACTTGACCCACTTCAGTAGACTAGATTGCTGATGACGCTGATTTTAGGGTTCGAATCTTTCGGGTGTACTGAAGGTGGTTTTCCACTCTCCCTCTACGCAAATTTGGGTATGCTTCCTGTAAATACAACCCTCCTCATCCCACTAACGTTATAAGTATGACAGATAGTAAGAAGTGGTGCTAAAATACACACACACACATGCGTGGCTATTTTTTCTGACGCTGATTTGAAAATCCTGATAATACTAATCAATCACTTTAGAAAGATGACGAATTGATTTTTTTATGTATCTTATATCAAACACTTTACATGAACAATTATTATTGATATCTAGCAATCAATTTATTGTGGTATTGAACTAGCTTATTAATGCTCTTAATCAAATATGAAAATAAAACTGATCCTACAATAAAAGTTGGATTAACCAATATTTATAAGAAAACAAGTCATTGAAAGTCTTTATGGATTTCATGAAAATGCAGGAACGCTTTCAAAATTAAACTCGCTAAATTGGATTAATCCATTAAACCTTTTTAGACTTTAGTTTAATAGAATTCTCTAGAAAATGGAAAAAAAAAAAATTATATTCCCATTGATCACCCGGAGTGCATTCCTGTGTTAAAAAAAATATAGGTAAAATATGTCAGCTATAGGTTTTTTATTAGCACCGCGTCTTACTTCCCGTTCGGGCAATACGCATTCAGTTACATTTCCTATATATAATTGTTCTAAGGCATGTTCTTTTTAACATGGGTGTGACCATAAAACACTTATGGTTAAATCATTGAAGCATGGAAAAGAGACTAAAATGAATGCTAAAGCGAATTAAGTACTACGCAATTAATTTCTTTAATAAGGGACATGAAACTTGATTCACTCATGACTTGACAAAAATAACAAAAAATGTATGAAAAAGAAGTCTAAGCAATACAGTGCTTTGTATATTTAAAATGAATATTACGATCTGGAGCCATGGGTACGCTGATTAAATGACCGGCTGTCTAGTCTGGATTAGTGGTGATATGGAGGTCGGGGATCGAGTCCCGGCCGGGGATATTGAGTTTGGATTCTCTTTAACGTTTTCCAACAATTTCTCCACATGAACGTGGATGTATTTCTGTTGAATTTCGCTCTTCTGATCGTGATCCCATTATCATGATTAAAATAATTATATTCCAGCATTATAGTAAGGCATGGTGGAAAAATAAATAAATAGATGATTCTAGTACCATTCTTACAATTTTTTTAATCTTAAGTTTGCTTAAATAAGGGGAAAAATAATCCACGGTAAATATTGCCCATAACAAAATCTATTCCAGGCCTCAGACGATTAAAAAAAAAGCCATTTGACTTTCACAAAAGTTTTTGTTTTATTTTTCTCTCCGCGTCTCACTAGTGTGTGTTAGGATTGAGAAAGGTTTAATTTAGAGAACGTGTACTCTTATTCGCATATAGGGGGAGTGAAAAATTATTTAGGACAAATCCCCTTCAATACACCCGACCGGGATCGAACCCCACCCTCCCCGTCTTTTGTGTTCAAATATATTGTGAGAGTAGCGCCTTAGCCCATGCGGCCACCGAAGTGGGTGTTTTGTAGTTAATCTCTCTGTTTATCAGCAGTGAGATGGGTTATTAATATTTTCTGATCCAGTAATTGAAACCCATCCCTCTGCATTGTAAGGTGACCTTGGGACTGCCTTTATGCCTCAACCGGTTCAAAACTCCCCAGTAGATGAAAGATACGAGGGGAAACAAAGTTTCAAACAACTTCCCCAAATAACCTCGGACTGAACATTTCAAACTTGACAGTTTTCTTCTCTTCCGGCGAAGATGTCTTTCGTCTTGATTAACTTCCCAGACGGACCATTTAGGACCGAACAACTTCAAAGATGGAGCCAACATGAAAGGAAATGTATGGTCGAGGCTACTCATGACCACTCTAGCATATAACCTAATTTATATTATAACTAAGCGATCGGAGGATTTAAGGGAAAGTCTAGCACACCTGACTATGGTTAAAGATTCCAAAGTTTCAAATTCAACTATTTAATAGATATTTATTACTTATACATGTTTAATCATTTCTTACTTTTTTTTTACATCCATTACTGTTTCCAACTTATGCCCTTGGTCAGTTTTTTTTATTAAAGTCATATATTTTCCACTACCGGCCCGCTAGGCCTGTCCTAGCTTCATTTTCCTTATCATCTATTTAAGACAAGTAAAAGAACAACATCCAGTTCCCGGCTATTAATTTATCACCATAAAAGTGTAAACTCACATTTCACCAATGATAAATTTTCGGCAATATCGGGAATAGAATTCGGGGCTCTTAGCTCAGTAGACAAACACGCTAACGACTGACCTAAGGTGTCGGATATAATCATGTGTCTAGATCCTAAATAAAAAGTCTCGCTTCTCCTTTTGGATTATGCGAATATGTATCAATTATTTTAAGGACTAGGTATAAGAAAGGTAGTATTTAAAGGAAATGTAGCAGCATTTGTGTGCAAGATAGACATTTAGACCATGATACCACTAATACGAGTACCACAAAACTAAAACTTAGACAATTTGTATTTGTTGTATTGTTTAAATTTTTCGTACAAGTTCTTGCATAGGAGCAGATGAAAAAAAGCTTATAATATTACTAAAGATACATACTTATTTTACATCCATAAAAAATATAATATTTTGTATGCCAAGCAAATTAATTAACTTAAGCTAAACTTCATGAAATATTTCATTAGATGAACTGTTTTTGAAAAACCCGCTTTAGTGACCAAATGGTCTGTGGCGTCACTATTGAATTAGACTGACCTGCTGATGATGGGGAGAACGGGATTCGAATCCCGGTCGAATATACTGAGGACTAGTTTTACTAAATAGTTTCCTACTCTCCTTTCACGAAAATGTGGGTACATTACCTCTAGAATCCTTCCTTCCTCATCCCTATACCTTTAAAGTTATTATCATATATGCGTATAACCTTACAGGTAGTAAGAAGTGGTGATGAAAAAAATGAAAAAATTTGAAGAAAAAAAAACCCGCATCAGTGGACAATCGGACTAAACGTCAAGCTTGATTAGTCTAATTTTAAGATGACAGGAAGGTTGTAATACATAATATATACATGTATATTTATAGTTTTTCCTCCCTTAAATTTTTTTCGCCTTCCCACCTTTTAAAAGTATATACATTTCCCTGAGTTTTTTCTCTTAATCATCCCTACCTGGTGTGGATATTTGAATAGCTTGGACGGGTAGTACGACTCTTTACACAGCAATTATAGATAACGACAAGGCTATACTACCAAATTTAACTGGTCTACTTCAAAATCCTACATTTTAGAGAGACGCAAGTTAATATTTAAATAAAATATTTGAGTTAATCACTCCTCCATAGAAGTCGAGAACATCAACGTGTGGACCTAATCTTGATGTTTAGCGTCAAACAACGCTGTGGGAAGCTTGATAGAGAAAGATAAGCATAGTAGTCTTTAGCTTTGCATATTACTACCCGTCCGAGCTATACATATTTAATAACACTAATGGAGTTGGGATGAAAAAAAGTGTAGAAAGCTTTTTTCTTTTCTAGAGGGGTCAACTAGAAATTTGACTTGAGGTTTCTAAATCATTTATGTGTAGGGGTAGGTACGTAAGAGAAGGGAAATTGCGTATTCTAAAAAGTTAAATGTCCCCAATTAAACGTCACCAGTTGATAGCAAAATTGTTAAATAAATCTGGGAGTAGTTTGTCTCATCAAATAAATTATTTCAAATATACTAAGGTACATTCAAGGGTCTAGAATATGTCGCCTATTATCTATTATTTATTAAAACACAAACTATCTTCATTCAAAGAAAATATGTAGAATATATTTTTCAAAGAAAATAGTTGCTATTTATAAAATCAGATCATTTTTAAAATTGGGATAATATATTAATTGTATTTTCATTTTATAAGCCAACATTATATTGCAATGTGCTGTGTTGTATCTTTTTTTAAATTTTTCTCAAATGAAAAGTGAAAATGAAGCTCAGCTGCTGAAACGCGCTCCAAGTGAAAATAAATGTCTCAGTTAAGATGATAATGAATGAACTCGTTGAATCTGAGTCAGGTGCCAACTCTAGTGGTAAGTATCACTGAAGACCTCTGCATTATTCTCCTATCCAAACAAGAATCTCTGTGCCTGGCTCAATTTGTCTGTCTGTCTGTCTGTTTCAACCCTCATCTAGTTTCTAAACCCTCTCCACTGAAAGGTTTGTGAAGGCCCACTCACGCAAGCCGCTGACTGGAATTGCTAAGCATATAAGCCTGGTTCACACATTCTGCCAACAGACAAACAACATTATATTATATTAACCGCTTTGGTGGCCGCATGGTCTAAGACGTCTCTCTTGCAATAGATTAGACTGATGATGACGAATTTGTGGCACAGTCCCGGTTAGGTTTAACGAGGGATTTTTTTTTCTAAATTGATTTTCCACTCTTTATATACGAACATATGTGGATACACTTATTCTAAATTCAACCTTACCCATTGGCATGATTAGTACATAAGCGTATGACATGAATGGGTAGTAAGACGTGATGCAAAAAAAATATTTGATTTTTTTAAATTATTGTTTTGGAACCGATATCATTTCATCCAAATGAAGACCTAATTTTGATCTTTGTTTAATTGTAACAATCAGTTTACCGCGAATAGGTGTTAAATCCTAAGTTGCACTCTTATTCCATGGATGTTTCTAGCATTTGACAAAACTCGTGGAGTGCAAAAATAAATAATTTAGGTCACAATGTATAAATTGCATCTGTGGGCATGCACACTGATGCGTCATGGGCTTGGCGATTATTTTCTTGTAAGACGGCTTAGCACAGTTGGTAACGTGTTTTGCCTTCTAATATAAGGGTCCAGCGTCAGTTTCTCTTTTTTGTAAGTCACGTGTTTTACAAAAGCAACTAGTTAAAAAAAAGTTATGTCATTTTTTTTATTAAAATGCGTGTTTGTCAATCGATATGTTAAATACAAATTTATTAGAGATGTTAGGAAAATAGTTTGTCTAGAATAAAATAAAATGTACTGACATTTGTTGAAGGAAAGATGGGAAAACTGTCCTCTAACAAAAACTCTAACATTAAATAGTCCATATATACATAGCATACATACATACCTGACCATGCCGTTCTCTTACGGGGTAGGTAAGGAACTGTGTCTATAACTGAAATAAAAACCAGCTCCGTACTTAATCCATTCTCACTAACTTTCTCCACACTTCCCTATCCTTGCATACTCCCTTCGCTTCAACAACATCCATACACCGAGTCATACATGTTCTTTTATTCTTCAAACTCCTAATGTTTCTCCTTTTCACACATTTAACCACGTCTTGCATGACCTATCACTTCCTTTTGATCCATACATTAGACCTATATATAGACAGCGTGTTTAAACTATACCAAAACACACTGAATAGGCAAGTCAAGTTTTAAATAGCCGTTACATTACCTTAGCTCTGTCGGTAGCTCATATGCCTATCGAATTAAGGGTTCCAGGTTTAAATCATGGCATGGCCTGGATAATTAATGTTTCTTGAACTTAAGGCACTTTCTTTCCTAGTAAAATACTAATGGCCAGAGGTCTAGGCGATCTGACTATTTTAGAATTAATATAGTTTGTAAGTACTGTGCCGATATAATAATTCTGTTCATAAAAAAAAGCGTTATCTTTATGTGAAATATGACCTTTAACATTTCAAGAATGAAAATTTGTTAATCGAGTTGTTCAGGGAAAACACTTATGCTTAATTTAATTTGTTTATTTTATGAATATAAATAATATTTCTCAAAGTTATGTCAAAAAAGAAATCGATAAAAATAATTAAAATCCATTTGAATTAATTTTAATCCTAATAAAAGTCAACATTAAGCCCGTTATGTTAGCACAATAACTACACGTTTCATTTTATATTATTTAAAGGCTCTCAGCCCTCCTTCCCCCACACCCCTCCAGGGTCACAACCTCAAAGCTCCTGATCCTACGAAACAACGATATTATTCCTCCAACCAGGATTCCAAAGAATCTCAAATATATGGGGCTAGCAAATCAGCGTTCCTGGCTACGGCAGTATCTGTGATCTTTATGTTTCCTCAGAGGACGTGTGAATCGGCAGTAAGCGTCTCACGTCCTATATCTATCTATCTATCCTCTCCATGTAGGGCTATCTTACCTCCTCTAGCTCCATGTCTGGCACTGGTTGACTGTTAGTCTGCCAGTTCTTGGACCAAAGTCTTAACATTGGTCATGACGTGTCGTGGGATTGATTCAGTGACTCTCTCTCCCTCTCAATCACACACACACACACAGTATTGGAAGGCCTAAAGTGCCTCTAAGAGGGCAGTTTCCTTTTTTTCCACCCTCTCACGAATTGATCGCACAACTCTTTAAAACGCGTCAAACTTTCCCTCTATTTTCGTGTTAACCCATTTTTCTCACGTGTTTGAAGTTACAGCATCCCCCGCTTCTGAGGAAAGGTTTGTATTAATTAAAAATATATTTGGTAGCTTTGGTTATCTTTCACAATTCAATAATAATAATTATTATTATTTACTTGAAAATTGTAATATAATCTTTAACTCAGGAAAATAAATGGTACGGCATACCGCACAGACTTTCTCTCTCTTTCTATAAACTCGTAAGATTTCTGAACGGAATAATGTACATTGTATCATCACCACTCCACATAAGAACACGCATAAAATAATATACAATGATATAGAATCAATGAGAAAAGAGGCGCATCTTTGTCCACCTAAGAGCATTTCAAACAGTTTAATGTCTTCCACAAGGGTCAACACTTCGTATTAAAATTTCGATTTCTGGTTAAAATTTTAACATTTTATAAGGTGTTGCAGATCTTCAAGTCATCGCATTGATATTTAATTATTCATTTATACATTTTGACCAATAAAAAATGTAAATATTGACTATTGAGTCTAAAATGGAGATAGATCATTGCTATGCAAACATTTCTCCTAAGAGCTTTAAGGAAAAATAACATACTTTTTTAGATACTTATATTTAATTACTCTATGGCATTGGAGAATTATTGCGTTAAGACTTAAGTAGTATATGTTTACAACTAAAGCTCACAAAATTGTATTAATATATTTGCAAATATCTCAGAAACTGTTGCTTTTATAAAAATATATGTCAAATAAAAGTTTTTTATTTCTAATAGTCCTACAATTTTGCAATGATAAGTTGTTTAGTTTCTCAAATAGTTGTGGAGATACGGAAATTAACGCTTCTGTAAAGTACCCTAAAAATCATTTTCATAGGAAAATGAAAATAGCCAGTTTATTTATAATCTTAATCAACGCCTAGATACGAATTTTAATCAAAATCGTTTGAGCAGATTTTGAGAAAACCAAATTTTTCTCTTTTCGCCCTTCAGTAAACTACCCTTAATTTTAAGTTTTTATAGACACACAGACAGACGGCATTGCAAAGACTATTTTTTAGGGTTCGGGGGGTCATGAGACGTCGACATCCATCAACATTTCAGGTTAGTTTTTTTTTACGGTCGCAATACTTAAACTTTAATGTCCAAAAAGTTAAAAAAATTCATATAATTGCGTATAGATTGAAAGTTATTGATTTTATAAAAATATGTTTCGGATAAAATATCTGTATTATAAATATATATACATATTTGTAATGCTAAGTAATTTCATATCTCAAATAGTTTCGGAGCTATTATAAAAAATGTTAATTTACGCATCAGACCGGAGCCCTTAAAGCCATTTTGCCGAAATATTGAGAGTAGCCATTTTGTTTGGAATATTTATTAATGTTCATAAATGAAATTTAATCAAAATCGTTAGAGCCGATTTTGAGAAAATCGACTTTTTCTCTTTTTGCCCTTCAGTAAACTACCCTTAATTTTAAGTTTTAATAGACACACAGACAGACGGCATTGCAAAGACTATTTTTTAGGGTTCGGGGGGTCATGAGACGTCGACATCCATCAACATTTCAGGTTAGTTTTTTTTACGATCGCAATACTTAAGCTTTAATGTCCAAAAAGCTAAAAATATATATATAATTGCGTATAGATTGAAAATTATTGATTTTATAAAAATATGTTTCGAATAAAATATTTGTATTATAAATATATATACATATTTGTAATGCTAAGTAATTTCATATCTCAAATAGTTTCGGAGCTATTATAAAAAATGTTAATTTACGCATCAGACCGGAGCCCTTAAAGCCATTTTGCCGAAATATTGAGAGTAGCCATTTTGTTTGGAATATTTATTAATGTTCATAAATGAAATTTAATCAAAATCGTTAGAGCCGATTTTGAGAAAATCGACTTTTTCTCTTTTTGCCCTTCAGTAAACTACCCTTAATTTTAAGTTTTAATAGACACACAGACAGACGGCATTGCAAAGACTATTTTTTAGGGTTCGGGGGGTCATGAGACGTCGAAATCCATCAACATTTCAGGTTAGTTTTTTTTACGATCGCAATACTTAAGCTTTAATGTCCAAAAAGCTAAAAATATATATATAATTGCGTATAGATTGAAAATTATTGATTTTATAAAAATATGTTTCGAATAAAATATTTGTATTATAAATATATATACATATTTGTAATGCTAAGTAATTTCATATCTCAAATAGTTTCGGAGCTATTATAAAAAATGTTAATTTACGCATCAGACCGGAGCCCTTAAAGCCATTTTGCCGAAATATTGAGAGTAGCCATTTTGTTTGGAATATTTATTAATGTTCATAAATGAAATTTAATCAAAATCGTTAGAGCCGATTTTGAGAAAATCGACTTTTTCTCTTTTTTCCCTTCAGTAAACTACCCTTAATTTTAGGGGTAGATATCCAATTCCAAAAACCCCTCGGGGCAACCCTATGAAAACCCTAGATATCAAGTTTCAGCTCAATCGGTAAAATAGTTTAGGCTCTAGTTGGAGGTACAGACAGACAGACAGACAGACAGACAGACAGACAGACAGACATTCAAAAACCACTTTTTCGGATTCAGGAAGTCATGAAACGTCAAAATTCATCAAAATCTCGAGTTCGATTTTTTTGACGATCACCATACTTTCTCTACCTGTAAGATAGAGAGAAAGTAAAAGTCATACGTTTTTCAGAAGATGATAGATTATCCTGGTAAATTTTTTTTGTAACTACATTTTTAAAACTTAATTTATAAACTCAAAACTAATTTTTCTAACATTTTCTTAAATTAACAATCGGTCCAAAGTTTCATAATTTTGGTTACGATATAGTCGAGCTCCATTAAAAATTTAAGAAAAGTGGGTTTTCTAATAAGATTAAATGTAAAACATATTTTATTGGAATATTGACATACATTTTTAAATAAAGAATTAAGAACATTTTAAAATTAACATTTTTAGGCGGTAAATGATAATGTTAAACATATTATTGGTGATATATATTTTTGAAGCAACATTAAATAACGATCCAGAAATAATATTAATGTTTTTGGTCGTGCACACGTGGAATTAAACTCCAATTTAAAAGATTTGACTTCATTATTTATATTTACTTTAATACACCAACTCAAAAATATGACAAAACCGTTTTCTTTCTTTTTTTGTGTTGCGTTGCTTTGTCATTTACTAAAAAAATAGAATTTTAGTTGAGGTTTTTTTTGTAGTGTAATTGTCTTGACATTAATATAAACTCCAATTCAGTTCACTTAAACAAAGGCTAGATGATAGGCCTAGGTTTATTTTCATTACCTAAAGTTTTTTAGCACCGCGTCTTACTACCTGTGAAGGCTATATGCATACGTACAAATTATACTAAGAAGTTAGGGACGAAGAAGGTTGAATATTGAAAAACTGTATCTTCATTTGCATGAAGAAAGAGTGTAAAGCCATTTTGGAAATTCACCCTCAGTACAGTTGACAGGGATTCGAAAGGTGATCTCCTTATCGGAAGTTTAGTCCAAAACGAGAGTGAAGCATTTGACCATGGAGCCACCGAAGCGGGTAACCTAAAGTTAATTCCATCATGATCAAAGTAAATGCGATTCGTTGGGACTCGATAATTACCTGCCTTTTGATTCGCTGATAAGGCAGAGATTGATTGGGAAGTGAAATGGAACGGGATTTAACAACATATATTTATATCCCTCTACTACATTAAGGCTATAAAAATATAAAAATATCAAACACGTGACAATTAGATCTAATTTTAAGAATGTTAAAACGCCAAATTCCCTCAAGCCTAATTTAATTATTTAAGCGTAGAGCTGGAATATTATTATTATTGTTATTGTTATTATTATTATTATTGTTATTAGCACAGTGTCTTACTACCCGTTCGGTTTATACGCACCTACGCTAATGTGTAATGGTAGGGTGATTGTGAGATGAAAATGGAGGACCTACAGTTTAACGTGGGATCCGAACCACGGTGGAGGCCTGGTATTCCTCACATTCACAAGTTGTGATTAATACACGTCTTGTCAGAGGTGAAGGAGGGGTTTGGCAATCAGATAAATCTATGACGGGACCAAGGATTGAACTCCGGACCCCAGCACAGAAGTCTGACACCTTACAGCTGGAATATTGTTTTTAAACGAGCAATAACAATCTAGTGATCCAACTACAAATGGTTGATGGGGTAATCTTCTCGTCCTGAGTGTTTAACACTATTAGAACTAAGACATTATGAACAAAAAGCTAGGAACCAAGTATTGCTTTAAGGAATATACACCACCACACCGACGTACCGTACAGTAAAACAGGCAGAGTTAGGTGAAAGCTCAGAAACTCCCAACCTGACCAAAGAGACCAGGGTTCTATCATGGCCGAATTTAATTTGTGTTTTAACCTACAATGTTGCACTCTATCCTCTTTCAGGGTATTACTTGGTATTTTAACGAACCTCCTGTTCGTCATTCTATTTTAACAGTTAATAGAGTGTAATTCTCTGGTGTACAGTGATTGCACTAGAGCAGCCATGTCCAACTTTTACTCGACTTAGGGCCGTGTAAGTTCTTGGCGAATTAGC
>CABFWB010000508.1:74325-85019 GCA_902151455.1 Timema bartmani
CCCCCCCCTCTCCTTCATCTGTCTTCCTTTTTAGTTTGACACGCTAGAATGTAATGTAATGAAGGCACATTGTTGCTAATATAAACCCCTCTCCCTTCATCAGGCCTTTGCACTCCCACCTCGCGAGTTTTGTCACCGTTATATGCAAGAACATATCAACTCGATGCTTCCGAAATTCTTAGAAAACCAAGTTAAACTTTTTTTCAGTTAGTCAAATTTTCACAGGAAAGTCTGATTAGGAAAGAACGAAATTATTTTACCGAAAATGGATACTATTTTGTATCCGTCCTTATGCATCACCTCAAATTCTAATTCACATTTTTTATAACCTAAAATTTGTTGGCCGTGGCATAAAACATTCTAGTATTTTGCAAACAAAAAAAAACCTTCCATTAGTAAATACTCCATTCACACAGCCACATCCATTTGGTCAAATAACATATGGTAACGATACACCACTTAGTCTATCCAAGGGAAAAAGTAAGATTTTTTTTGTTCAATAGCCTTGTAATATTATAAATATTCTATCGATTTTTTTCAATCTTAAATTATTTATATGTTTACATAGTTAAATTCAATGCGAATATTATTTCTTAACATTAACTTTTTAATGTCTGCCTTTATTTATTTCTGGTGTAAAGCCTATGTAAGATGGTATTCACCCATGTAATCATGCCTAGAAATGTCAACTAGGTGGTCTTTAAACAAAAAATCACGAAGGAACAATCAATAACTCATAAATTTATAATTTTTCAAATCTTCATCTTATATAACGCTCCTTATTACAAGTATTTTATAATATTTTCTAAAATATTATTCTATTATTGTTATAATATATAGGTATCTGTAATACCCATCAAAAGTTGCAACTGCAGATGACCTGACTTATGAGTAAGTGAAAGTAAATATAGTAAGTTTTCTGTCAGATAAGATTATTCCTGTGAAAATTGGACAGATGAATGTGTTTTTTGCAGCTACATTATTTACCTATAAAGCTATATCCAAACAATATCTCAAAAATAGACAAAGGATTGGTTTTTTAACAAGTCATTATATAAATGCCACAAAAATGTAAACATTAGAGACCATAAAACTTAATGTATTAGTAAGTTTTATTACCAGAAGGTATTAGAGTTTAGAATCATATAATCCAAGCAGAACTGACAAAGAGATTTATTCACAAGAAATTGGACAGTATTTTTAATATAACAAGGATGGAAAAACTACATTGTAAAGATGTCACCCCCCTGCTGACATTTAATGGCTATAAAAACCTAACTTTTCCATTGGAATATCAGTAAATTTAAACTTAGAACCATGCAGATGCTATTTTTAAACTTATATTTGGTAATTAATTATACTTAGAAATGCATAACAAAAACTTTAACAAAATGTTCACGTAGGAATATTTGTTATATTATAATATTATAATATTATAATATTATAATGTTATAATATTAGAACAATTGTTCTATTATGAAAAAAAAATAAAAGAAGTGACATAGATCCTACTGGTAAAACTCCCACTTAAAGTATAACATTATTAAATATGATAAAAAAATATCTGTGGCCACATCGTCTAAGGCGTCACTCTCACAATAAATTATCATGCCGATGATGGGTCGTTCGAGTTTCCATTCCCGAAAGGGTGTACTGAGAGTGGTTTTAAAATAAATGGTTTTCTAGTCTCTCTCTCTCTCTCTCTCTCTATCTCCACGCAAATGTTAGTACACTTTCTCTAAATTCAACCTTTCTTATACCTTACACACTAACGTTATTACCTATGTGTATAACCCAAACAATGCCCAAAAAACTACGTGTATTTGACTTACTATCGAAATTATCTTATTTACATGCATATTTAGAATAAGGAATATCGCATGTTTAGTTCGTCTTTTTTTATCAAATAGTTTATATTTATTTCTTAGCAATTTGGTAAACGTAGAGTTAGCCAGTTCTTGCATCAATCTCCAAGAGTATTCACTGGTAAAATATGGCTGAAAAGGACAGAGTAGCGAGTGTTAGTAACTCTCAATTCTTTATAATTGAGTTACTTATTACCTTGGGCTTCTTGTCAAATGAAGAAACTTCCTTTCCCAATTTTATAACTAAGAAGGGGAAAAAAAGATATCTGAATACTTACATGAAATGTGTTTTTTTAATCATAAAAAAACAAGATCATATGAAACTTTTTGATAACGTTAGTCAGACAGTCATACTTATTTTAATTCAGGTGATATTTGTAAATATATTTTTTAAATCTATATCGGTGACCTGGTGGTCTAGGGGTAAGGTGTCAGACTTCTGAGCTGAGGGTCCGGGGTTCAATCCTCGGTCCCGGCACAGATTTATCTGATTGCCAAACCCTTCCTTCACCTCTGACAAGATGTGTATTAATCACAACTTGTGAATGTGAGGAATGCCAGGCCTCTACCGTGGTTCGGATTCCACGTTAAACTGTAGGTCCTCCATTTAATCTCACAATCACCCTACCATTGCACATTAGCGTAAGTGCGTATAACCCGAACGGGTAGTAAGACGCGGTGCTAATAATAATAATAATAATAATAATAATAATAATAATTTAAAATCTATAGTAGAAATTTAAATTTTATGGAGATTACTTTGTAACTTCTAGAAAACACACAATTTATATTTTAATAGATATTTGAACTAACAAATATGAAATATAATCATATATATCTAAAGATATTTAATTAAAGGTGTACACACAAAGTTACAATTTGAGGGAAATTTACAGGTAGGTAGATGCAGGAGTGTGTAGCAATTAGCGGATGATGTAATTGAGATTAGTAATAATTTTAGGTGAACTAATTCTATTTTATAAATTTAATTTTTATGAATATCAAAGTTATTTTTTTAAATATAATAGATGCACCATATTGATAGGTAGTGTTTTAATTTATTTACTTACATAATTCTTAATTATGCATATAATATTTTCAACAAAAACTAAATATGTGGCTTAATTTATGTGTAGGGCCTATTTCCCAATATGTAATATTTAATAAGAAAAATTATTTTATTTATATCAAAATTAAAGTTATTGTTCTCAAAAAATCAAATTAACATTATTGAAAGAGAAATGATTGAAATCATCTCTATAAAATCATTGTTCCTATAACTCATCATGGGCTTAAAACATATTTTTAGCTTTGAACTTCCAAGAAATAAATATTATCTTGCTCCCAGAAAACAGTTACTGTCTTAAACTAATTTCGACTATTTAAAATAATATGAGGATCAAATCACTTAATATACTACTAAGGGCCGGTCTTCCTGGATAAATATTAATCTGGCCGATAAATAGTTAAATCTGTTCGATAAGTTAAAAGTACGTCTTATGACTGCCAGATGGCTCCTATCTGCCAGATAAAATGTATTTTTCCATCACATTTTTATCGGGAGGTTTAAGTACTTGATAATTTTTATCTGAAAGTTAAAATGGTCGTTGCCATAATGACGCCTTGTTTTTCATGAGGTTTCACCTATCAGAATCTATTTTTTAGGTTAAAATCTTGGTTCACGTGTGTAGTAGGCACAGAACCAGGCTCTGACTATATAAAAAGTTAGAACATTTAGTTCACACTTTTACAAAAACTCACAAGCCATTTGTAGAGTTATAGCAGTTATATAAGAACAAATTATTTAAATGTTAGTACAACAAATGAAATTTTGTGTAAATGTTGAACCAAACTATTGATCACATTTTGGCAGACACCGAAATTGGGACTTGCAAGACAACCTAGCTTCTGTGCCCACGTGACGCCACCTGTTTCCTCTCACTCGTTTAGCCGCCATTATTTACAAATATTGAGTGTTTTAGTCACTTGCTAGGTTGCAGCGGTAGCAGCAAGGTTTTTACGCATGCGCGTACCAGTAAAAACAGTACCAACCTTGCGTTTTCTGCATAAAAATATATTTATCCTACAGATCCAGCAGATAAATTCAATTAATAATATGCGTAAAATATTAAAGTGTTTGATAACCTTTATCTGGTTGCTAACTTTAACCTCCCGATAGCAATATTTATCAGTTAGTCATAAGACCGGCCCTAAGAAATAGAGCTGCTAGACAAATTAACTTTTGAGAGTAAATATTAAATCACCCTACATTGTCACCTTGTTTTCAAGATAAAGGTGGGGATGTAGGGAATGCAAGTTAAGGGTTAGTGTTTTTTCAGTTTTTACAGCGAAACATTTTGGTCAAAATAAATTAAATTGTGATATAATTTATGTCATTAGCATAGCGGAATTAGATGAGAAACTTTTCAAATGAAGAGAAAAAGTTTTCCTTAAATTCTAGGACGTCCTTAAGAAATATTCAACAACTGTTGGTATTACCATGTGAATAAAATTAAACTCTTATGTTTCTTCTGTAGAAGTAGTTAATTTATTTTGGCAAACAAAAATTGTTTGGATATAAAAAGTGCAAAAATACACTGCCCTTAGTTGTCTTCCTTACACTCCCACCTTAACAAGGAAGAAAATTAAATTAAACGAACAGAATATTTTGTAAACTTAAAAAGCTTGTTTCATTCGACATTACTTGCAAACCTCAACTGTAAAATTAATTGCATATTTTAATCTAATTAGTACAAAATTAATCTAATAATTGGAAGCTCATTAACCAGAGTTTGCACATCAGAAAACTATATAAATAAAATATTTGACCGTGTATCGAGAAAATAAGACTGATAAATCCACCTCAATAAGTATTAGAAGACTATATTATATAGCAAGTACCAAACATTCTCAGAATATTCAGTTAGACTGCTGGATGGAAATGCAAAGCCGTGGAGTGGTTGCAATATTTTCTACAAGTTTTGTGACGACTGTAATATGAGCCGGTAGAATTCCCTCCTATTGTCACAGAACTAAGTTGAGAATGAAGTTTGGTTCTGGGAAAACATTTTATGGTAGGCTTAAGCTGAAAAATAATTATGATCACATTTGGAATGACCAAAGCAATAATTCGAATTGAGTAATTATAATATCAAATATTTTGAGTATTAAATATAAAATATTTTGAATATTTAATATAAAATAGAACACGTTAAATTTATGATATGCACTAATCTAGTATTCTATTATTTAATTTAGTAAAAGCCTGAATAATTATTAATTGGCATACGCCTAAATGTTTATTTCAAAGACCGGTCTTCACTGAACGCGTTTTATAAAAAAATAATTATTTAAACCAATTTAACTCTTTATCCATGCATATTTATCAATTGCAAAGAACATGTATTGCCTAAAACTCATTTAGTGAAATCTTCAATGAATAATAATTATAATATAGGAAATTGTATTAGTACACATATTTTTAAGCGCTACATTTTTATGCCATTCATCAATAAGCTAATAAAATAAAACATAGCCAGAGCCAAAGTTCTTGGACTTTAAATCCACACAATTTTTAGCTGTTTAATCTAGATTATAGTTTTTTATTATAAATTTCATCAGACAATAATCATTCTTTAACAAAAATTATCTTAATGATTTAATCAATTACGACATTATTTTAACGTAATAGAAACATAATATTATGATATACGATTAAAAGATATCTTTGTATATTTGATTAGTAATTTTTCTTTTAAATAATTAATTAATTGATAAATGTTAGGATATTGTTAAGCTTAGAATAATTTTATATTCAATATAAGTTTCATTGAGTTAGTGAAAACCCTATTCTTCCAAATATATTGAATGTCTCTAGCACAGGCCGACCTCCCAAGCATCGTCAAACCATAAATGATGAGACTGATGCCTCAATCAATGTGACCACTATTGTGGGTAGGTATAAAAAAAATGTGTCTATAATAATATATGATATTTAATGCATATTTTTTCTCGGCCTGTATGAAAACTAAAAATCCAATCTTTGTTCTTACATTTCGAAATACAGATTGATTAGATTTACATATTATCCTCTGTTATCTATCATGTGAAATATATTTGCTAAAAAAATGTATACCTGTTTAAATTTGGTGATTCTTTTTTTTTTTTTTTNTTTTTTTTATTCCATTCACTCAAGTTTTATTTCAGTTATTTCACAACAAATAAATAAGCTTATAATTATCAAAAGTAAACTCTAACTTAGTTAATATGCAGAAAACTAACTATCAAATATCTTTAAAACCACAAACTGTAAAATATCTGAGGAAGTGAAAAAACAAAAGTGGGCTCTATTGTCCAAGGTCAAACATAAGCTGCGAAAAATTTCAGGTCTGTTAGTATATAATCAGTGTTGGATGAATATAATTCTTATATAATTTGCCATGGTAATTTTATTCAATAAATATTTCATGTTAAAACATATTTCAAATAAATCAACGTAGATATTAATTGTGTAAGATAAATATTAAATACATTATTTATTTTTAAGTGAAAAAAGATTAAGCTTGGAGTAAGTAGGAAAATGAATGTTAAGGATAAGTTGTTTACACAAGACATAAAAAAGGACTAAAATAATGGACGAATAAAATCGAGTCCATTGACTTGTCAAGAACAGAAATCTCTTTCAAAACACTAATTCTTTTGATAACGTTAAATTAACGTTCAATTTTTTAATGAATTAAATACACTATTTTTTAATCCAAATTAAACCTACTTGACACAAGATAATCATCTATTTTTGCAATTTTTTTTCCCTGTAAGCCCAACACTGCCATTAGTTACTCTCATAGGGCACGCCAACGGAATAATATCAAATCCCCAAACAAAAGCATTTTGGCAACTCCACTCCCAAACTTTGATGGCTTTTACTGATCTAGCGCCAATTCCAATAAAAGCTTTTCTAGACATTCTGACACAATTCCTTTCATTGTTCTTTCATCATAGCAGATAATTAAATTCCAATGGTTACGCTAAGTTCTTGCTATATAATAGTGTTGAGATAGTCATTTTTTTAAAAGTGCAAAAAATCTAAATGTAGCACTAGAAAAAAGTCATTATTTTCAAACAACAAACTAACAATATATTTTTAATCTAGATAGTTGAGGGAAGGATGGTGTAAGAATGCAGGAAGATGGAGACATTTGTCAGAAATAGCTCGGCTATAGGCTGGAACCGGTTTTTTTTTATCATGATGATGATTATTATTATTAAGAGTTAGTAGGTCTAAACAAAGCTTAATTATAGGCGACTAAAGTCTGTACCGTTTTGCACTTTTTATATGGATATCTAATAGTAAAATAAAATTTTTAGATTGCCTAAGTTAATCTTAAAAATAATATTATTTTTAAAATAAATAAATTAAAAAGTACGGTGCACCGTGCATATTTTATCTTTATTTTATATTAAAATAGATATATTTATTAAATATTTGCAAGTGTTGTGAAAGAAAATAATATAATACACAAACACTAAACCAAAGAGCATCAATGAAATAATATAAACAGTTACAAAAACATTGAGAAAGTAGGAAATGTATTCCCACCAAAAATCATAACAATCGATTTAATATATATATATATATTAAATCGATTGTGAAGTGAAAGATTTTAATTTTGAATAGTACTACAACTTTAAATTAATAAGTTATTTATTATCTCAAATAGTTGCGAATACATGGGCAAAACTGGAAATTTCTGCTTATGTTTAGTATCCTTAAAGTAATTTTCATGTGTAAATGAGACTTTCTGTTTTACACTTTCTCGCTATCTTACAGGTAGAGAAATTATTGTGATCGTCAAAAAGCTTTAAGTCGAGATTTTGATGAATCTCGACGTTTCATGACCCCCCGAATCCGAAAAAGTTGTTTTTGAATTTCCCTCTGTCTGCCTGTCTGTCTGTCACCTCCAACTAGAACCTAAACTATTTTACCGATCGGGCTAAAACTTGGTATTTAGGGTTTTCATAGGGTTGCATCGAGCGATTTTTGGAATTGGACATCTAACCCTAAAATTAAGGGTAGTTTACTGTAGGGAAGATTAAAAGTCGATTTTCTCAAAATCGACTCGAACGATTTTGATTAAATTGCATTTCATAAGATTTATAAATATTCCAAACAAAATGGCTACTCTCAATATTTCAGCAAAATGAATTAAGGGCTCCGGTCTATTTGAGATATGAAATTACTTACCATTACAAATATGTAGATCTATTTATAAAACAAATATATTTTATTCAAAGCCTATTTTTATAAAACCAATAGCTTTCAAGCTATACGCTAATAGATATATTTTTTAACTTTTAGAAAACTAAAGATAAAATATTGTGACCGTAAAAAAATCTAACCTAAAATTTTGATGGGTGTCGACGTCTAATGACCCCCCCGAACACTAAAAAGTGGTCTTTGTAATGCCGTATGTCTGTGTGTCTGTTTAAACTTAAAATTAAGAGTAGTTTAATAAAGAGTGAAAAGAGAAAAAAAATCGATTTTCTCAAAATAGCTTTAACGAATTCGTATCTAGGCGTTGATTAAGATTATAAATAAACCGGCTATTTTCATTTTCCCATGAAAATGACTCTTAGGGTACTTTCCAGAAGTGGAAATTTCCGTATCTCCGCAACTATTTGAGATACTAAATAACTTATTATTGCAAAATTGTAGTACTATTAAAAATAAAAATAAATTTTAATTAAATATATTTTTATGAAACCAACATTTTCCGAGAGATTGCCAAATATATTAATACAATTTTGTGAGCTTTAGTTGTAAAGAGATTCTATTTAAGTTTTAATGCAATAATTCTCCAATGCCATAGAGTAATTAAATATAAGTAAGTCTCTCAAAAAGTTTGTTATTTTTTCTTAAACCCCTTATGAGAAATGTTTGTACAACAATGATCTTTCTCCATTTTAGACTCAATAGTCAATATTTACATTTTTTTTGGTCAAAATTTATAAATGAGAAATTTAATAGCAATGCGAAGACATGAAGATGTGCAACACCTAATAAAATGTCGATAATTTTGACCGGAAGTTGAAATTTTAATACGAAGTGTTGACCCTTGTGGACCCAATATTGATCTTTTTTATTGGTCCAAACATACAAATGAGGACATTAATTCTTTAAAAATAAAATTATAAAATTTAAAGCCGGGATTCAACAAATGTTTTACATTAATCTAGTATAATTTTATGCTTGGGTTTGCTAGTGTATATTATTTCGTTTCACATATATTACGAGAAAATATCTCCATTTTTATACAATAGAGTGAGAAAGTCCGTGTGGAATTCCGTACCATTTAGTTTGTGATGTCAAACAATGATTAGATAACCAATTTAATCAAAATCTTTAGGCCGGATGATAAGAAAATAGATTTTATATTTTCTAGCCCTTCAGTAATCTACAATTAATTTTAGGGTTGGATACTTTATTCCAAAAATTCCTCAAGGGAACCCTATAAAAACCCTAAATACAAAGTTTTAGCCCGATCAGCAATATGATTTAGGCTCAAGGTCGAGATACAAACAGCAAAGCCTAAACCACTTCTTCGGTTACATAGGATCATGAATAATTGTAGACATTTTATCAAAATCTTGGGTTCAATTTTTTAGATGATAAAAATATTTATTTCTTCGAGGAAAAGAGGAAACGTAAAAACTACCAATCAAAACTTTTACAACTTTCTCTCGTCCCTTCGGAAAGAAAAGTATTGTGAGTGTCAACAAAATCGAACTCGAAATTGTAATGGATAATCAAGTTTCATGAGCCCTTGAAAACCAAAAACTGATTTTCACTAAACCACTTGTTTGTGTGTGTGTGTATTTGTCTGTATCTCGGCCTATAACCTGAGAAATTGATAGTTGATTGCTACGCTCTTTGAAGGACTGAAATGTAACGCTTTTCTTCATTTTTTAACACCACTTCTTACTACCCGTTCGGTTTATACACTTGTAGACTAATTATACTAATGGTTTTAGGGATTCGGAAGGTTATATTTAGAAAAAATGTACCCGCATTTGCATTGAAGGAGAGTGGAAAACCATCCTCAGTACACCGAACCTATATTCGAAACGTGCTCTTCCTGTTATCGGCAGTTAGCATAGTGCGAGAGTAGTGCGTTAGATCATACGGCCACCGACGCGGGTTTGTGTATTATTTCATATATGCTCTGGGGTTAAATGTGATACAAATGTTTCTGCAACTATGTGTATTATTTTGTCTCGCATATCTTACGCCACTTAAGTAAACATCCTTTTTTTTTTTTTTTAGGTAAAGGAGTGAGAGAGTCTGTACCACGCATCGCATAATCTATTTAAAAATGCAGCTAGTCAAAAAATTAAAATGACACCCATAAATTATTGTCTTACATTTCCAATTAATCATACCCAGACTATTTGTTTGATTTGGTTTTAATCTGCATTTTGTAGGGTCGCCATTAGTCTCGTAATATTAACGCACATTTGCTTTGGTAGTTCACATTACTTCCTCTTATGTTCAACTTTACTTTACTTTTCTTAATTTAAACTGGCCAAGACAAAAAGTTTTCTCTGTATTAAACTTTATTGAAGAACACGCATCAAGGAGTTGTTTGGTTTGTTTGTTCACGAAATGGAGGGTTTTCATTCAGGGCTGACAACGTTGAATGAAAATCTCTCAAGAGTTTCTTACACAAATATCCCCCCTATAAATGTTGCTTTCGATCTCAAAATACACACACACACACACACAGAAAGCAGAAAACGAAAATCCATTTTGAGTGTCACTTCCTCCACCGT
>CABFWB010000508.1:90610-108954 GCA_902151455.1 Timema bartmani
TGTGTGTGTGTGTGTGTGTGTGTGTGTGTGTGTGTGTGTGTGTGTGTGTGTACACGCTAAAATACCAAAACCAGCAAACCTAGAGTGCTAAGCTATTTTATATTATAAGACTATGCGATAAAATGCATTTTTAATATTTCCAAGCAATAAACAACCATCGTAAAAATATCCTTAAATTCTGATCATCTCATTCTGTAAAATTGGTCCAAAGGCTGCATAAACTTACTAATCGCTATAATAATTTGCATTTTTTGTCATAATGACATTTGATCACTTTTATCATTAAAATTTAAATTTTAAACTCGTGATACTTTTGAGTCCATGCTTCAGCTTTTGAATCCACTATCATTAATTATCATACGAACTACTTGGAAGTAACCTAATAATATACATATATATATATATAGCACCGAGTATTACTACCCGTTTGGCTTATACTCCCAATAATAATAATAATACTAGTTGCCCTGGCTGAAAATTTCGCCTTCTTTTAAATCAAGCATTTTTTTAATTGAACGTAAATTAATTTATTAGACAAAACAATATTTTTATTTATTATGACAAATTTTATTCATTAGTGTAGAAGTTTAATCAATAAGCTATATAGGCTATATTTGAGCTGGCTTTATTATTCAACTAAATAAATTGGAAAATCTCTTTATAAACAAGGTTGTCTGTGTAAAACATATCGTTCTCTACATTAACTGGGTTTTTTTCCTTCAGCTAAGAATATTTTTACGTCATTGAATGAGTGGGATCAGCAGAGGGCATGCAACGTATTATATCCTATGTGCAAAGACAAGTTTAGGCAGTAATATCCTAACTTTTATAAAAGATTTGACCTTAACTCTTATCAATGGTCATTACAAAAGCAACTGTCAACAGAAATTGCATGCATTGTCATTTTAATGGAAAGACGTTTTTCTGCAGGATATAATTGTATTTCACTCTTCTAGGAATAAATACTCTTTCTTCGCGTGATGATCCAGTCAGTACCTCGAAATAAATGATGTTATTGCGCATATTATATCTCACTCACATTCTTGTACAATTTATCAGACCCTTCTCTGTATTTAAGTTTGGCAAAAGCAACATAAAAATTGCGTTTTATTTAAACTTCAGTTTGTGTCTGGACAGTCCACTATCTTCTAGACGTTTTATAAACGTTGTACCAAACTGTAGTTGTTCACTGATATCGTTGCTAACAAAAACGTCACTACTGTGATAACTCCAAATATCGCCAGGAAATTTCCATAGAATTTCCCTTTTTATGTTTGCACAGTTATAATTTTTTTCTAGCCAAAATTTCTTTGTCGGTTATCGACTATGGCTTGTTTGAAAATATGTTCGTATATGAAATCTAGCCTACCTCCTGTTCCTAACAAATCATTACTGAATCATGCAAGATGAGAAAAATTTTCAACTCCAAACAAAGTTTCGTTGCCAGCTTGAAAAAAAATTGCGCAAATTCATGTTCGCCTTCAGGAACTTGCATGTTAGTCGTAAGACGAAATTGTTGACGAAATGTATTCGTCGTTCTGTTCGGTCCCGATCCACCAATTGTCGGATCTTGCCCGTCGCATCAAAGGATGTTTGTCTTCGGTCCTGTTCTAGTCTGGACACCTCTGCGAACATTTCCCCGAAAATTTTCCCAAACAAACAGTCATTGGCCGGATAGCAGCGGGGTTACACGTTTTGATTTTTGTAAGTAAGCCTACAAATAGCTTTTGGCGAGTGTATTTCTTAATGTGTGTGTGTTGAGTTAATACTCTACCATCGGCGGGATTTTTTTTTTTTTTTTGTGNTTTTTTTTTGTGGTATTGAATAAATATATACGCTGCCGTTGTTACTTCCACATTCTAATTCATCGCACCACCTATATCTAAGCAAAAATTAGCTAGATGGAAAAAATTACATAGCTACCAACTATGTGAACACGTGGCGAACATGTTCTGTTCAGTTCTGGACACTTGGCCATAGCGTACAGAACATCGAACATGTTCGTGGAAATGTTCGTGTTTGTTGTCTTGTTCATGTCTGGACTAGGCTTTAGATTAGTGTGAAGGATATTTGTGTCTACACGTCGGAAGCCACTTTTATTTGTGACGTCCGATCCCAACGTTGGGTTTACAGGTTATCGTTCTTTCGTGCCACCATTTTGGGCAGCCACTTTTGTGAAGTCTTGATCAAAATTCTTGTGGAGATTGTTCGTTAGTAAAATTTGCCCACAATTTTGCGTGACACTATTACAAGGATTAGATTGATGTGATTTATTATCAGGCTAAAAATTGAAATCAATTCATGTAATTTTAATGAAGTATTTATTTAATGCAGTGAACTGCAGTGAACAAGATGATCACGCGATCCGATATCACAAGTGGTACTATTTAATTTTATACGGATCTGTGATAACTAAAATTGGATTGGATCAAATTTGACACTTGATTGAGCCCGGCGCGGAATATTTACGGTCAAGATTGAGTCAATGATTTTAAAGAAACACATGTTTTCTCTTAACGGGACATAGGCACGGACTACTCGGCGACTACCAAACGAGTGACGACACCTGCAGTTACTATAAGGTCTGTTTACGAAGACTTGGCTTCAAGAACATTCTGAATAGCGCGATGCAGTTGTCTTTTGTCCCTACCCCTTTATCCTTCGAAAAGATTTCGCCTGGTTGACCGGTAAAAAGATGTTGCACCACGTGGATATTTATGCTAAAGATTCTGTCAAGTGAATTTTGAATATTATCATATTAGATCGGATCTGATTACTAATTAATCAAAAAGGATGTATAAAATAAGTTCATTGCATTGCATCACATATTTATTGAAATGGATTTTCTTTAAATATTTGGCTTCATATTAATAAAACAACAAACAATACATATATATTTTTAATTCTTACTTAATTTTGAATTAATTTAATTAATGTTAATAAAGCCTATTAGAATACGTGATTAGTAAAACCATACATCAAATATACCAAATTAAAACAATCGATGGATATTTTATTTTATCTTTTAAGTTACTTTCTACTCTAGGTCACAAACACTCACACATACATGTAATTATATACATATTTATATATATATATATTATTTGCGGCCCTGGGGACATCACTCACTAGGATAAGTAGCTGTGTAACCTTGACGAGGTGCAAGGGCTTATGTCCACCCGATCTCTTTTCGGGTTTGGTGATGTGATACCTGTAGCCGCTTAAATAAAGGATCTAAAGTCCCGAAAGAGACGTAAACTTATCAGTCATGGGTCCACGACAGGCCCAGAAAGCCAGTGAATATGGTTCTTGTTCATGAAAGTCAAGAAGTAAAATAAATGAGCCGGTGATCTCTGGTGTGTTCTTCTGGCAACCTCAACAATGATGGCTACCCGTCTGCTGCACGAAGATGTTCCTACCAGCACTGCGACAGGGAGCAGGGGGGTCTCAACTTGTGTTGAGATGGAGATTATGGGCAGAACAGATACATGAAACATGAGTTGGGGTAGGCCTACTTAGTAGTAGTTGAGAAGTTGTTAGATTGTTTAGATCAGTAGTGAGTTTGTGCGTCTTTCAGTACACTTGGTTGATTTCCGCGGCACTGTTAAATATCCCTGACCATACAAACAATGTGGTCAACTAATGAGATGCCCACAACTAGATATCTCGGACAATGAGATGCCCACGACTAGACATATTGGCCAATGAGATGCCCACGACTAGACATCTTGACCAATGAGATGCCCACGACTAGACATATTGACCAATGAGATGCCCACGACTAGACATCTTGACCAATGAGATGCCCACGACTAGATATATCTCTACCAATGAGATGACTACGACTAGATATCTCGTCCAATGAGATGCCCACAACTAGACATCTCGACCAATGAGATGCCCACGACTAGATATATCTCGACCACTGAGATGCCCACGACTAGACATCTCAACCAATGAGATGCCCACGACTAGATATATCTCTACCAATGAGATGGCCACGACTAGATATCTCGTCCAATGAGATGCCCACGACTAGACATCTCGACCATTGAGTTGCCTACAATTAGATATCTCGACTACTGAGATGCCCACGACTAGACATCTTGATCAATGAGATACCCACGACTAGATATCTCTCTACCAATGAGATGATAACTGAGCAAATGAAACACCCACCACTAGATATTTCAACCAATGGGATAGCTACGAATAGATGACTAAACCAATCAACTTCCCACGACTAGATGTATCCACCAACAGGGTGCAGCGCCTACAATGAAACGCCTAAATAGGTGGCTGGACCAGCGAGATGTCGGGTCTGTGGACCCAAACAAGTTGTATTATCTCTATCATCGTTAAAGAATGAATTCAAATAACTGCTGTAAGCAAATAACACGGTTTACTTTGACTAAACTACATGTTTCTAAGAATACTGTGATGTACATGATGTTCACGGGTTAAACGGCTAAAATTTCGGAAGTGGCAGTGGATCAAAAAACTAACTCAAAATGTATTTTGGAGATTTGCTCGGTTTAGCTTCCTTTTCGCACAAAGAGCATAAAACAAATTAAAAACACGTTTTTTTTTTGTTTTGTTTTTTTTGGCAGAGGTCCTCGACTATGACTTAATATTAATTTTCATAGAAGATATATTTGTTGTGCTAGACCTTAGGCTTGGTCTCTGCGTTCATTTGGATATATATATATATATATATATATATATATAACCCGCCTAGGTGGCGTAGTTGGCTAACGCACTAGTCGTGTTGAGCTTGACCGCCGAGGACGGGGAGATCGAGGTTCGAATCTCGGTTGGGTGAACTGGGGGTGGTTTTTCCTAAATGGTTTTCCACTCTCCCTCACGCAAATGCGGGTTAACTTCCTCTAATTTCAACCCTCCCAATTCCTAATCCATTAGCGTAATTAGTACTTAAGCGTATAGCCCGAACGGGTAGTAAGACGCGGTGCAAAATATTATAATTATTATTATATATATATATATTCTTTTTTTTTTAATGGAGAGATCTCAATCAAAATGTGTATGAAATGTCTGTTAACGATCTTCAATCATTACAACAAAGGATAACGAAAGCGTGCGAAGAAACACGTCACAAAATGTCGGTCAACCACTTGTTCTATAATTGAGGTGCAATAAGGTGCAATGCTTGTCTCCTGGCTGGAGGTCGTCAATTTGAACAAAATAAATACAATATTTTATTTAGTATCTACATTTTTTTTGGTTTTTTTGCTTTTTGTGAGAAAAGGAAGCTAAAATGAGAAAATCTAATAAAAAAAATTGAGTTAGTTTTTTATCTATCACAACTTCCCAAAGTTTAACACCCGGAAACACCCTGTATAACTTAAATACTTACCTATTTACTCATACTATGGCACTAGGAACATAAAAGTTCATTGCAGCACTTGCTAAATTAAGCCTCCTTCCCCTTTCTTGAGTTAGTTCTATCCAGTCCATCTCATTACACCCTATCACGTTCAGTTTCATTCTAATGTGATCTCCATATCTGCGTATGGTCTTCCCAATGGTCTCTATCCATTGGGATTACCAGTTAGTGTCTACTTACCAAATAATAAAATAAAATTGGGCATACACATAAGTTGATGCATAAATTAAAAATATAATTTAATTTGTATACATATAATATAAAAATAACATACTAGGCTATTTATATATGTATGTATATGATATAAGCAAAGCTTATTTTTCCCGCATGACAAATTTGTAATAAATAAAAATGGCAATTTTTTTTTAAGTGGGATGATTTTGATTAAGTTTTGAAACTAAGAACAAGTTTTGACATTTTTTCTTTAATTAATAAGTAATTTAGATCAATATTTATGTTTTTAATAACTCAGCACCCTTAGTAAATGGATTAAATTTGTTTTGTTTTTTAATTTTAATTAATATTATGTGACGCCAAACATAGCCATAATAGTTTTTTTTTAATGTTAACGTCCCTGTGCACGAAATAATGGATAGTTGATTAGTAGAAAAATCTAAGGTATATTGGTGAGTGCTTGCTTGTTTTAAAGTTTGTTTTAAATTAATATACTTGTCACCCGCCTCGGAGGCGTAGTTAGCTTACGCGCTAGTCGTGTTGAGCTATACTGCTGAGGACGGGAAGATTGAGGTTCGAATCTCAGTCGGGTGAACTGGGGTTGGCTTTTCCTAAATGGTTTTCACTCTCCCTCCACGGAAATGCGGGTTCTACTACTCTAAATTCAACCTTCCTAATTCCTAATCCCTTAGCGTAATTAGTACTTAAGCATGATGCTAAATTAATAAAATATACTTGTCTTGTTCATATACTCTCAAGCCACTCACTCACTCACTCATTCACTCACTCACTGACATTAATGTTTACCCACTTCCATATGAGCTAGAAACTTGAAATTTGGCAAACTTATAGCTTCTAGCATGTAACAGATGAGAAAATTCCAAAAAGTTAAAAAAAAATTAACCCCCAAAAATATTCAAAACGGCGGAGCAACTTTAAAGTCGGTGCGGACCTTTCTTTGGAGGTTTCTTGTGGCTAAACGGTAAGACCTATCAAAAAACGGATTACACCAATAGCTACGGATTTGGCGAGATACATAAATTAGGTCTTTTTTTTTGTCGTATCTCCATCGGTTATACCTTAGATAGAGTTAGATTTTTTGATTTTAGGTAAATTTAGCACATTTTGCACATATTTTTTTAACTTTCTGACACACTTATGGGAAAGCTAGAATAATAAAATTTGGCAGGCATATTGACACATCCAGTCGAAATAGGCGTGCCAAATTTGATGATTCTAGCTGCCCTATAAGTATGGATAAACTAAAATAATGTGTGAAAAATACAATACAATACCAGGTAACTTTATGTTGTTACGTTCCAAACAACGCTGGAATTACATTAGTTTACATAGCAAAGCGAATTAAATTTATATGACTGGACGCACTCAAACAGATAAATACATAACCTTGCAAGGACAAGGTAAGCATATTATATCTCTGTAGAAAAAGCTTTATATTAACGGTTTGATTTCATATTTTACAAGTAAAATTCATAATAGCCGAACCATGCTTTTGAACAGAACAATGTATAGGTAATAATTAATAAAGATAAAAGTATTTTCGCTTGCTATTTATTTTTATTCGTTAATATGATTTTTAAACCTATGTTCAACATCAAGTTTATTAATAGCTTAAAGTAGGAATTAGGTATTTAAAGAGTAGAGGGAGTGCATCCGCAATAGATTAAAACGAACGTTTGGAAAAAAACAGTTATTTATCACAATTTGAAGAAAAAAAACACACCCAATGCACCTGGTAGATATTTGAACCTCGACTTTTGCTTGAACGACTTTCAAGTATATTTAGAGACTGACGTCTTACACCTTATGGCCACTATTTTAGTCACCCTAAATATAACGATTTATCATACAAATAATCTTGTAAGTAATTAAATATTGTTATAAAGAAAATAATATACTATGTAGAGCTAGTAATATAATTAATATATACCAATATTACTGTAAAACATACTTAAATTGTAAACCAAATACCAAGTTTATTTAACTTGTTCCTACTTTTTTTTTTTTTGTTATTTAACAACACATACATATATCTATTAGAAAACTCTAGTTAATTCTTCGCATCAAGATGCTTTATTTAAATCTTCACTGGCTGTCTACACAGTTCTTCAGTTAATATGGAATCATGGTCATCTGTAAAAATAATTAAAACAAGATATATATATATAATATAATCAACCAATTACGTTATCTAAGTATTATTTTCCTTTTTAAATAATCTTTGTAAATATAAAAATTTTCATATTCGATTATATTTACTCATAAAAAATACTTCAAATTCAATTACAAGACTAAATAATGTTTATCTTTGACTACACAGGATGATTTAAAAGGCTAAGTCAAAACTTGAGGATCGTATAGACTAGAGGGACTCGGGAAGACCACATCTCAAATAGTAAACCATATCCTCCGAAGTCAACCAGAGTCAGGCGAGGCCATTGAAGGTGGTAAGTTCGATAGCATTCCGCTGAAATAAGCACACACTAAGAAATTCCCACTCGTTGAAAGAAAAGGGTGCTGGTGCTCATTCCTGTTGCACCCACATTTGCTGACGCGTGATAAGTGTCACATATTGTAACAGCTCCGTCACAATTTCTTCCAGAAGGATTCATTAAATGTGTCCAATTAAAGGTGGTGGCAAGAATTAAGGTTCGATTGCATATTTGCCGATGATACCCACCCATACATTCACAGCAAAACTTATCTTGGTGGTTGTGAGCAACGGTAGCTTTGGGGTTCTGTTCAGCCCAAACATGGCTGTTACGGCAGTTGAAGAAGCCATCGCTGGTGAGGGAAACCTTATTTGTGAAGAGTATTCTGCTCAAAAAATGGGGCTCGTTCAGACAACGCTGCAAAATTCACTGATAGCATTTATGGATAGTGTTAGTTTGGCGCTTGTCGTGTTGTTCAAGATTAAGCTAGTAGGATAATAGCAAAGTATTCTTATTTCAGCGAACTGGAATCAGACTTGCCCATCTTGAACGGCCTCACTTGACTCGGAATGACTTTGGAGGATATGGATTACTACTCGATAGTTGTTCTACCTGAGTCCCTCTGTACGTTGCTTGAGTTTTGACCTAACCTTTTAAATTATCCTGGGTCGTTGGACTATTTGGTTTTGTAAAAAGTTAAAAATAAAACATCATTCAAAGGAATAAACTATTTGAATTTGAGATAAACTTATTTTAAACATAATCAGCTTATATTTAAATGTTTAATAAGTTATAAATCAAAGGATTTCTAAAACAGAAATTAAATTTGTAACTTACTTACATTATTGGAAGAACCGCCATTGTTCCTTTGTATAAAGGCAAAGGCAGAAAGAGTGAATGTAAGATTATTATAGGGAAATTAGTTTGTTGATTGTTCCAGGCAATGTTTTTGGGAGAGTTTTAATTGAGAAGGTGCGTGAAAGAACTGTGGGCAAGATTTGAGGTGTGCAATGTGGTTTCATACCAGATAGAAATTGCATGGGCGAGGTTTTTGCATTGCTACATGTGATTGAGAAATGTTTGTCTGTAAGAAAGAAAGTTTATTGTGAATTTGTTGATCTGGAGAAAGCCTACGATCGGGTGAATAGAAACATGTTATGGAATGTTCTTAGAGAGTATGGTGTGGATGAATGGCTAGCAAATGCAGTTAAGGTGGTGTATGATGGAAGTAAATCGTGCGTTAGGGTGGATGGAGCTTTGAGCGATTGGTTTGACATTGAACAGAGTGATGGTCAAGGTTGTGCTATGTCTCCATGGGTCTTTAATGTTTTCATGTATGAGGGATGCTTGTGAGGACGAAGTTGGCGTACAATTGGACAATGAGAAAGATATAGGGATGTTATACGCAGATGATGCCGTATTAATGGCTGAGAAGGGAAGTGACTTACAGAATGCATTAAATCGTTTGAGTGTGGTGACTGACAGAATGTATCTTCGTATAAATGTCTCCAAAACTAATGTATTGGTTTTCGAAAAGGACGGATCAGGAAATGTTAGTAAATTTAGTATAAATGGAAATCTGTTAGGACAAATGAATGAATTTGTGTATCTGGGCGGAATGTTCTATAAAAATTGAAGGATGGATTGTGAAATTGACATACGGGTGAATTCATCTCGGAGAGTAGTTGGGTGTATGTGGACTATTGCAAAGAATGAAGTTGTATCGAAAGAGGCAAAGATGGCAGTATATAAAAGTGTGTTGATGCCAAAGTATTTTTATCGATGTGAAGCGTGGGTTTGTCAGGAAAAACACAATATCATGATGATGTGGTTGGAGTGCGAGATCTAAGAAATATGTGTGGACAAACTTGCATGGACAGAGTCGGTAATGAATGGGTGTTGAAGGAGTGTGGTTTAAAGGGAATCCAATATGTCAATGTGAAAGAAGTGTCTTACGGTGGTTCTGGCATATTGAGAGGATGAGTAAGGATCGATTGACGAAACAAATATATTAAGATAAACTGTATGGATCAAAAGGCAGGGGTAAGCCATGTAAGACGTGGCCAAATGCTGTAGATGAATACGTGAAAAAGAGAAACATTAGAGATTTTTAAGAATAAAAGAGCATATATGTATGGATGTTGTTGAAGCGAAGAAAGTATGCAAGGCAAGGGAAGTGTGGAGAAAGTTAGTGAGGATGGATTAAGCACGAAGTTATTTTAAGCTATATTTCTAGTTTCTTGCCTACCCCGTAAGAGAATGGCGTTATTAGGTATGTATGTATTTATATATGTATTTCATAAGTTTCAAATAAAACATATTCTCACGTACCAAACCCCTTTGAGCATTTGGAGTGCCTGAATACTATGCTCAAATTATGGATTTTGGTGTAATTAAAATACATATTGAAACTATATTTTTAATAAATTATAATTTCACTAAATTTTTTTCTAGACTAAGTTGATTAGGAAATGAAACTAATACGAATTATTTTCTCAAAAATAATTTCACATATCCATGAATAGATTAAGATGTACATTGAAAATTAGGTTAACTCATGTTAGAATCATTGCTTTGACTACGATACAAAAATATTATTTTTCCATAACCTTTTTTGATATGGAACGAATATTGTGAGAGTAAAAAAATTCCTTAAAAACATTCCTTAAAAAGTACGCTGTTTTTAGAAAGTTTGTCAATCGTTTGAACATTTCTGTGTTCATTTAAGTCATTGCAATAGAGCTTGAAAAAACTATCATATTGATTGTTTGTTTGGGAGCCAACTTATATATGAAATTAAAACTTTTTACCATCATACAAAGAAATGTGCAATTCCACATCCATGGATTAAATAAAATTATGTTCAGTTCAAATTTGCATATAAAAATAGTTATGTGCCACACTCATAGGAGATAAGATTTAAATTATTAATATATTTTTTTAACTTATTACTAATGAGTGAGTTGCAAGCTTGCAAGGCAGTTACAGATGTTATCCTTTTGGTTATTTAGTTTGAAAATAATGGGATTTGATAATTTTAATTCTTTATATGAACTTAGCAAACTATTGAATGTATTTCATGCATAGGCTGATTAGTATTAAGTTGTTCACCTTCAGCATGGAAAAGCAGCTAATTACTTTTGGTGCCACATCACACTGCCCCTCAACTACGGCAGCTGAAACTAAAAAAAAAAAAATTATAATAATAATAATAGTGTATGATATTATAAGCATTTCTAGACATATAATTTTGACAACATAAAAAAACAAAATTCGAAAAAAAATTATTTAAAATTGTGACTAACCTTTTGTTATAGAAAAATGTATTTGAAGTTTAACTGCGTTTAAAGAATTAACAATTTTTTCTAAATTGAGGGTTTTTTTTTAGAGGAATACAACTATAGTTTAAGGAAAATTTATGAAATGTATAACTTTTAAATTCCCTCTACTGCGACCATCGCAAAATAATACATCGAGAGAAATTTTATATATCTAGGTCAGCACCATTTCTGTATAGGTGTAATAAAAACAAAAAATTTAATGACATAGTTGAATACTTTAAGGTGACTACTTCAATAAAAGTTTATAAAACTTTAAATTCAAATAAACGAGGTTGAATTATGTACAAATCGAAACCACTTCACTACATAAATGTTATAAAACCAATTTTAAGTCATTGCTACTTAATGACGAGTGTTACATAAGAAAAAGTTAAATACTTTTTGGTCAACATCGCTTCTCTCCGGGTGTAATATTGTACAAAAGTGCTATGAATCACGCAATTGTATTTCTTAATTGAGAGCAGTTAGCTTACTCTTTTTATTGCACTCGTTGATATAAAAGTCGGAGGCAGGCCCGGCCATATGAGGTGCCATCTTTTTGACGAGCTCTTGACAGCCCTTTACTGAGAATTTATCATCACTACCCAACTGTAACAAAAGAGAGGGTGAAGAGTGTATAACAAGAACACAGTAAATAGAGTATTCGACAGTTATAAGGGTTCCCATACACCATCAAAATTTAATATGTGCACAGGAGAGGATCTTGTGCAAATATATTGACCATGTATGGAAGGAAGGCATATCCGAGAAACTTACAGCCCCCCCCCCGAGTACGTTCTGTGCGTCTCGCTAGCTCCGATTGAAATACTTAATTGTGTAAATAAACAACAACAAAAAATCAGGATCTTGTAGCTCACGTAATTACTCCTTAAGTTCCATTTAGTTTCCAGAATAGTAAGTATAATGTTACTTGTGTAATGCATTTAACCTGCTTCGGTGTCCACATGATCTAAGGCGTCACTCTCGTGTTGGACTAACTAAACTGCCGGTAACAGGGATATTGGGGATCGAATCCCGGTCTGGTGTGCTGAGGCTAGTTTTTCTTAAATGGTTTTCTGCTCTCCCTCCAGTCAAATGCTTGTACACTTCATATAAATTCAACCTTCCCTATCCATAACTCATTAACAGATGCGTATAACCTGAACAGGTAGTAAGACATGGTGCTAAAAGAAAAGGATGTGGGTATGTTAGTATTTGTTTACCATATTTGCACATAAGGTATTATAATCTCATGTGTGGCCAATGACAAGTTTCCCCTACAGCTTATGCAGCCTTCAGTTGGAGACAGTCTTGAAGAATGACTTGGTTTGAGGACATGGATTTGAATAGACATATATATTTACAACGTACACTGTTTCGTAATAGCATACACCATGTGTAGGTAGGTCTGTTATGAATAAAGTATCACAGTCCCTTGAGGGTCAGCTTTCATAGAGTCTACATCTTTAATTTCGTTCTATAGCGGTGTCAAACTCAACAAATAAATTACTCTGGAGAGAGTTCAAAAACAATGTCATACACATTACACAATATATACGTAATGCACCCCGCCCGCGGGCTTATTCTTTCACTAGAACAACCTAAGCNGTAAGTAAATTTTTCCCAACCCATATACTTGTAGTAAATTAATAATCACACTAAAAAAAACTTAAAAATTGTAAAAATGGTTTCCCACTAATATACCTACAAAATTAAGTTTTATTAAAAATTATCCTTTCCTTCAGAAACCTTAGTACAAATACCATAAAAAATATATTTGCTTTTTTCACATGGGCCTACTACTAAAGTAAATGCAAGATTTTAAAAACATTCTCATATGCCATTGAAATATGTGAAATCAAAGAATATAAACAAGATTAATATGTCTTTGTACATTTACCCAATACCAGCAATAGTTATCCTTTCGATATATTTTCGATAAAACACCGTCAGAATATATTTTTGAATTATTTTGAAATATAAAGTCCATATACTTATGTAGATCACACACACTGTTATATTATTTTTCCATTTAAAGTTGTAAAATGCAATCAATTAATGTAATTTTCATAATGCCAACACTTTTCTAAGACATTTTCGATAAAACACCATCTAAAAATATATTCACATATGTGCAAATAGTATGTAAGAATTAACCTATGAAATTAGATACATTCAGAATATTAGCAACAAAAGAATATTGTTTTTTTTAACAAATTTAGAAAGAGAGAACACGATAACTTTTTAACATTATAAAATAAAACCATTTTACCTATGTTATTGCAAACCTTAATTATACTACTTAAAATCATGTACATCTTAAAAAATACAATGGTTATTGAAGGAAAAATAAAACCATGAACTTATGAAAGCTGCTATAGATTTTACTACAAATTATGCTTAATTCAATGAGCTAATATTTCACCGTGTATTTATGTATAACATTCAGAGGCAAACATTTTGTTTTATAGTGTAGCTTCAATTTATTACTGTAAACAAATGATGGTTGTGTTTTGAGCTTCAAATTATTTATTTACGGTTTGTAAATCTATACCAATGACTTACCAGACCGGCCTCCTTCATCATGCATGTTGCCAGGCACTGAAAGTAAATAATATACAAATTAATATTAATATTACTACTATTATTACTATTATTATTATTATTATTATTATTACTAGCACCCGTTTGGGTTATACGCCCTTACGCTAATGGTAGGGTGATTGTGAGATGAAATGGAGGACCTACAGTTTAACATGGGATCCGAACCACGGTGGAGGCCTGGCATTACCACACATTCACAAGTTGTGATTAATACACGCCTTGTCAGAGGTGTAGGAAGGGTTTGGCAATCAGATAAATCTGTGCTGGGAACGAGGATTGAACCCTGGACCCCTCAGCACTGAAGTCCTACACCTTACCCTTAGACCGCCAGATCCCCGATAAATTAATATTAATCTAGAACGTTATTCATTATATTCTGTAAAACTAAAATTCAATTAGCTTGATTTTTTTATAAACAAGTTAACTTTGCCAAAGAATGAATTACTTAAATGTCAAGGGCCAAGTTTCGTTCACCGACCTGGAATATAGTGAGTAGGCTATTTCACAATAACTTGAACCGGCCATAATTTTTAACATCTTATTTTCAGATAAATTACATGCAGGCATTAAAGCACGCGAATAAAAACGTGCTTTTCTGAATAATGAATACACAAGTCTGTGATAGTATTATTTTTATAAAGGCTTAAGAATTTCTTTTTTTTTATTCGAAGATAAGTCGAATCTAATATATGAAATATTTACAATGCTGAATCGAAGTTGGAATGTTTAATGTTGAAAAAATATTTTGTTGTCAACATTTATTTAACTTCAGAGACTAAAATGTGGCAAAAATGTACATAATTTGTTCAAAAATTGATCAATTACGTTACTCTCATAGAATAGAAAATTAAAAAACAAAAGAATATTTATGTGGATATTGGATGTCACTATTTTTATTGGCAAACTAATTTTTTTATTCAAAGCAAAGTTGAAGATTAAAAATATTCAAGGTTAAGTTGAAGTTTTCAAAGATTAGCACACCCATAATATTCAAAAACCTATATGCAGATGTATTTACCTTCCCACCTTCTGATGTAGGAATCCCTCCTTTTTTCTTGAGGTTGACAGCGTCACCTAAAAAATAAAAGTTAGAAGGTTGAATAGTTATTACATCTTTCTATATGTGAAAATTTTGATATATCAAGAAGAGAATTAATCAAGTGCAACCAAAATTATAATGTACAGTACATTAAACATAACATTTTTTTTACTCAAAATCGGGCTAAGCCCTACTAGTTGGAAGGTCGAGATTTGTAACCAACAGAAGGCCCTATTTACCTGAACTGTGGGATATTAACTTTTGTCCAAACTAACAATAAAGTTTGTAAACACTCCCCTTTTCACTTTCCGTTACAACATGTACAAAGTTGTTGTTAGTCATTACTGGTTGTTCAGTCTTGGTTGTAAATATATTTGGTGGATTAGTTAGTTTTATATTTTGTTCATACGGTAAGATTATTTCCTTTGAATGTTTGAATGGCCATTTCCCCCTTATTGTCCAATTAGAGACCTTTCTCTTCCTTAAGGGTCATACACACCTTGTCAGGTCAACCAGCCGATAAATTGTAGTGTTTAGGCTTGTATGTCCGACCAAAAAAATATGCAAGTATTTAGGTAGGTATAATCTCAGTGCGTTCTTCAGTTATATTTAAAATAATACCATACTGAGTATTTTAGAGAAACATTCATGATTCATTCTTAAAAACTTATGAAAATCCTTTGAATCTAACAATTTTAATACAATTGCTTAGGTGATTTTTTTTTCTTTCATAACAACCAATTTATTATTGCCCACATTTTTTTTGCAATATTTTTATGAATTGATAATTATATTAACGTGAATCCAGTTTTTTGGTATTTGGTTATAAATTAGGCATGGCGTGCTTTCGTTCTGAGGACGGTCCGAGGGTCCCCGACGGTCCCCGACACTGGAAATAAGGTGTCTGTTTGGATCTCCAGGAAATAACGTGACTCTGTTAGTAAGGCCGTCGTAATCTAGTTTGTTTTTCTATTGGTGTGGTCCTTCCGTCTTTATTTAATGGCGCAGTAACATGGAGGGTTAAGTCTGGCAGTGAATAATTTATAAGGGGAAATAAGAGCCTCAATAAACCTGGTCTCAAACGTTGTAAAGTATTTAAATTGAGATAATTTTGATATGAGTCGCACAATATTCATACTTCTATACATTCAATTCATCTTAATTATTGCTGACTACCAGACTATTAGTTATTTTTTTACCAAACGAACTATTAATTGAACCAACATATTATCATTAAAATAAACATTTTGCTATCACCTAGCATAAGTCTCTTGACTTGCTGCTCCGTATAGTGCGTCCGGCAGTATCTCTTAAACAATCAAAGTGAAAAGCCACTTGCTCTGCTATTATATGTACTGTACTCGCTTTGCTCGTTGAGGGCTCCGCCCCCGAACCCCCAGTGACTTTTCTTTGAAAGTGGATGTAAACCAATGAAATTCCAGCGTTGTTTTTAAATTTTAAAATGTGTGGAAAATGTGCAAAATTTACCTAAAATCAAAAAATCTAGCTTTCTCTAAGGTACAACCGATGGAGATACAACAAAAAGTAATCGGACCAAACCTGTGGATCTCTCCAAATCCGTAGCTGCTGGTGCAATCCGTTTTTTGATAGGTCTTACCGTTTAGTCACAATAGACCTCCAAAGAAAGGTACGCACCGATTTTAAAGTTGCTCTACCGTTTTGAATTTTTTTCGGGAGTTAAAAATTAAAATTTTTAATTTTTTGGAATTTTACCGTCGGTTACAGGCTAGAAGCTATAAGTTTGCCAAATTTCAAGTTTATAGATCATCTGTAAGTGGGTAAACATTGTCAGTGAATGAGTGAGTGAGTCAGCCATGTGGCTTTATAGTAGGATTTATGTATATAAATATCGTTATATATATATATATATATATTTTTTTTTAAACACAAGAAATGTAATCAGTATTCTTTTAGGAAGGGAATCACCTCGTATTACTCCACATTCAGAATACCCTCATATTCCCACTAATTGAGTAAGAATTTAGGTTAATCGTACCCAAGCTCGTTCAGGATGTTCGCATACATGAATTACACTAATGGGGTAGGGATGGTGAAGGTAACATTTTAAATAAAATGTTGCCTACACAGATTTTTGGGGAGGAAAGCCTATTTAGTAAAAAAAATAAAAAATTGGAGCTTTAACAAGGGATAACTACCCTCATTCAAACCCTTATCTCCCTTTCAAGGCATTCCAGTATTTTGTAAGATAGTTGAACTAGACCATTCGACCACCAAAGTGGATTCAAGGACTATTAAGAATGACGCATATCTGAAGAAACTAACTGTCATCCGGTTTATTTCCTTCGCGATCCTTGCATATCTCGTATTTCTCTATTAGCATCTCGTCCATAGGTGTCTTCGGGGCGGGAGTCGTAGGCTTGCCAAGACTCTTCTTCTTGAAAGCCTGGGGGAACAAAATCAATATCAACCACTTAGGCCCTTTCGTGAACATAGGTGACCATTCGTAAGCAATTTTCAGGGTCACTCGCTGAAATAAAACTTATGTCCCTGACTTAATTTTATCCCTCCATTGTTAAATAAATCAAGGTAATTTTGAATGTTTGAAGGTTTTAATCAAGTTGATTATTAAAAGTTCTTATGTTAAATCTGGCAACTAATCTTTTTTATCATATTTCTTGCTCAATCTCACTTTTTCCTTAAACTTATTCTGTGGCATTAGCATTGCTTGGGGGATGTCTGAAATTTTAAAATCTTTAGCCCCTATATACAATCATGTGCACCTGGAAGCCAAAATTATAAAATTTTGATTAATTTTTTTAATTATCTAAAACTCTATAAAATGAAGATATAATAAGCGCGGCGAGAAATATTTAGTACTAAATTTCATACATCTGTCCAATGCGGATTATAGTAGCCCCTGTGCAAGAACGTGTGTATCTGGAAGCCGGAATTTTAAAATTTTTACTAGATTTAATTTCTACCCCATGTACCATTTCAAACTTTTTCACCCTTTTTGCTCTTTCTTTTTACCCTTTGGCCCTATATGGACTTTTTTTCCCTTTTGAATCTTTTTTACCTTTAAAGATTTTTCTTATACCTGTCACACATTTTATTCTTTTTATCTTTTTAACTCCTTTTAAAATATATACTCTTTATTTTGACTATATTTACTTTTGACATATTTTACCCCTTTTATCTTTCGTACTTTTTACCCTTTTTATTCCTTTATTACTTTATACACATTTTAACCTTTTACTAACCCTTTTTACTCTTTTTGCCCTATTTATATATTTTTATAGCCTTTAAACATTTTTTCCCTGGAATATTTCTTTTGGGATAAGCCGATAATAAAGGTAAGTATAAAGGGA
>CABFWB010000508.1:117288-139998 GCA_902151455.1 Timema bartmani
TCTTAGGTGGACAAAGATGCGCCTCTTTTCTCATTGATTCTATATCATTGTATATTATTTTATGCGTGTTCTTATGTGGAGTGGTGATGATACAATGTACATTATTCCGTTCAGAAATCTTACGAGTTTATAGAAAGAGAGAGAAAGTCTGTGCGGTGTGCCGTACCATTTATTTTTTCATTGTCATCTACTCCCCTCTATGAAAACGCGGATTCATTTATATTAAATTCTACTTTCCCCATCCACACACAGTCAATTTAAATATGTGACTTGTCCAGATGAGGGGTGAGATGTAAATTACAATTATTTACTTCAATCATTTGCCTAACTTGCTCTCACTAAAGCGTTATAGATAAAAAAAAAAAGTTTCCTTTTTAAAAGTATGAGTCATATCCCATCATAAATTAGCTAACCAGCCCTGGCGCGTCCAATGTTGAGTTAGTTTGCTTAAAACCATTGTTGTCGGATAATGTAATTAGACCATCCTGTGGTATTAATAGACGGTAGTTCCCGGGAGATAAAACAGATAAAAATACAATCATTGTCCACTCTTTTGTACGGAGAAAAATAATTGCATTGATAGTTGTTTTTATAAATAGTTTATATGTATATATATCTTCAACACAATGTCATTAGCGTAGTTAAATGTGGGTAACCCAAACGGCTAGTTTATAAGGGGTGCGATGGGCATCAGGTTTTAATACATAATTAACATATATATTCATATATTATTTGCGGAAAGAGTATATATTTATCAGCTCCTAAAAACTACTATTTAAAGGGTTAAAAACTACAACATATTAATGTGCTAGTGTATTTTTGTCTATGTTGTTTAGGTTAGACTGTTTCCTGTCCTTCCCTACCCTTCCTTAACTCTACCTTAAAATACATTTTATATTTTTAGCAACGCGTCTTACTACCCGTTCGGGCAATATACCTACCTTAAAATAGTCGGCATATTATGTTATTATAATTTGTCGTGATTTTGGCAAAGCCATTTTAGTAAGTCGTAAGTTGAAACCCTGTAAGAGTGTTGTTGGTGTATGATAAGTTCTGTGGTCGACCTTGGTGGTCATGAGTTAAATTGTTCTTCTCTAGACCCGGTGTTCATTGGTTCAAATCCAGCTAGAACTCGACGGATTTATTTTGAGCGAAAAAAAATCCGTAGCATAACTTCCTTCTGAGGGGAAGTTAAGCCGTCGGTCCCGTGTCGATTGTGACATGTAAAATAACCCTGGAAGGTATGTGAGAATAACTTTTCCGGCAAAAATCGGTAGGCCCTTTCACTCTCCTTGTTTGAAATTCTCGTGTGCTGATATAAGTCGGTTTCAGACCCGAGATTGAACATGATTCCAAAGTGTATTAAGTGGCTGATCAAGACAATACCTTCACCAGGAAACAAGTTGAGTCAAGTTGTGCCACCTCTACCCACTCCCATCCCCGTTTCCTACAGTCCATTTTGTCTCCGTGTTCGTGACACTGGGCCTCCAGAGGTTTGGTTTGTCCATTAGCGTTGCTTTACGCTACGAATTATTCACCTTAGTTACGGCAGAAATCCTCGGATCTTCCATCAAATTAGGAGTTACAGCGGCCATCATAATCTTGGACTCTCGCTGGCCCTTGCTTGCGTAGAGAAGAGAGTTTACCGTACACCTTACATTAATATCGATGGCATAGTCGATCTTTGAATATCATCAAAATTCGCCGTGGACGGCGACCATGTGAAGATGGCGTGTATTATTTTAAAAACTTTATATTTAGTTAATTTTATATTTGATTAAAAAATCATTTTAATTACAACTGGTTCGTTTTAAGATTTTTTTAAATGTTATTTACGGCTTTGATAAATTTGCTTGACAAACAATTTTTTTTATCAGTCCAAAGAAAAATTACATTACATGTTTAAAAGACAAGACTTTAGGAATGGACGACTATTTAAAGATGACTCTCGAGACGGCGTCCTTTAAAAAAGAGACAAAAGTATAGTTTTTAAATGAAAGATTTATGTTTCTCAAGTACAAGTTAAAGCTATTAGTGCCAAACATTATAGAAAGTGAGGCTGAAAGCTTATTTGTCAATAACTTGTATGGGACTTGAACGATAGAAGGGATGAGGAATAAAAATATTAATTCTATTTATATTGTCAAGGAAGATAATCTACCAATGTATAGAGTATCAAGATTCTGATCTATTGTATTTTTGTTTAATTATATGATAAAATAGCATCGAATAAATGACCAATGTGGTTTGTAAAAAGTGAAATTTCATATATTGATGATAATTCAGTGCACTGTCGGTATGTCATATTTTGGAATATTACTAAAAGTCTCAATCCTACATGTTTCTCCTGAACATTATTCAAGGTATAAATCTAGTAAAATCATTATAATCTTAGTCACTACAAGTAGTTTTGTCTTTGTCTATTCTAATACACTTATTTACTGATAGTGAATCAATAAAAGTACATTATTTTTTCTTAAATAATATAAATGTATGTGTCCTTCTATAACTACCTGGTGGTCCTGAGAGAGATAGAGAGAGAAAGAACCCATCCTCTGACTGAGTCATCCTAGTGCCTTTTTTATTAATATTTCTATTATATACTTTGATTTTCAAGATGGTAAGGATTAAGGTTATTACAATGGATACAATAGCCTATATGAATATTTAAAAGCTGTAAGAAAACGTAATTTCAAAATTCTCATATATTTAACACATACAATTTTATTATTAGCTGGTTCTTGTGGGGGTACCTCCCCACAAACCAAGGCCAGTATACCCCTCTACCCCTCGTCAAAAATAAATAAATTGGAATGTACCATCGTTCCTTGGTCCAAAGGAATAGAGAATACATAACAAAGTTATATACTCATCATGGTCGCCCTATTTGACCAGCTACGTAACACGGCCGTTCCCACACATCCACACGTCAACACTCTTGAGTTTTCATATCAGCTTCGCGACTGCGTTCCCAAGGCTCGCCACCAGGAGACGCTAGCATCAGTGGAATCAGGGAAAAGGTTCCACAGAGATGGAGATAGATAGAGATGCTTCTGGAATCTTCTAGGTGGCTTCTCCAATGTTCTCCATCCATCCAGTGCGTGTGTCTCCCCCACGTGATTCCTTACCTCCCGCCCTCTGGCGATGGCATAATTATAAAGTGTCGTTCGGCCAAGTGAAGAGCACTCTTGGGACTTGTCCGGTTTGAACTAGGTGGGTAGCGTCGAGCTACGAGGCGTTGAGAGAATGTAAGCTGAATACCGTTTCGGCTTAAAAATAACTATTACTAAAACTTGTATTTATTTTTCAAAATTCTTTTTGCACATATTATTCTATATTTTAAAAACACTTTTAAGTGAGATGCTTCGTTGAGAGACTTGATAGGATATAATTATGTATTTTTCAAAGAATTTAATATGGATATAGACTCTTAAACTTTCATTTACCTGTTTGAATATATTTGAGGATATTTTTCCAAAGACTTTTAATATGGAAATAGACCATTAAGCTTTCACTTTGTTCTTTGAGAAAACTATGCCAAAGAGTCTAAAGTTGAAATATACGATTAGAACTTTAATATTTCTTGTTTGAGAATAGTTCTCCAAAGACTCTAATATGGAGATATACTTCAGTACGAACTTTACCTTAAGTAAACCTTTATTTAAGATAAATCAAATTAAAACTTAATCATTGCTAATTATATAATTCTGTTAGGCATATTATTTGTGTTAGGCCATTATGTCAAGTGCTACATGCACTTATTGTTTGTCGCTTAGGCTCTTAAATTAATATTCTTTTGTCAAATTAAGCTACCGAAAGTTATGAAGACTTTTAATAGCTCTCGTCATGTTTAAGACTTGTTGAGGGAAATATATTTTTATTTTGAAGTTGTCTTACACATACAGCTTGGTTTATGCCAAATGTTAAAGAGTGCATTCGGAGTTTGTGTTAACCCTGGGTTTCTCTCAAATTAGTAGGATTTTATTCGTTGATTATTTGTACCTGTTATTATTGTTGGCCCCTGGGCAATTAATTTATTTGGGACTTAATATTGGTTTAATGTATTCATAATATTTCTTTTCTCCAAGTATATGTGTGCAGATAACTTCAAATTTATTACTCAAACTTTCAACGCATAGTTTTATTAGTTACCACGAGGAACTTAAATTGAAGTTTAAAGTAAAACTTAAATATTATTTTAGGCTTACTTGAGATTTTTTTCTTGAACATAGAATTTTTTTATATATATTTAAATATCACTTTCTTGGATAGTTATTTTTTTCTGTAGCATTAACTAATTTATCTTCTACTTTAATTTTGACACACCTCTCTTTTCCTATTTATGAACATTCTAGAGTATAATAATGCGTCATTTATACTAGAAACTTATGCGCAGGGCACTCACCCTCTCCTAGTTTCCGCAACCAGGTGGGTTGCGAGTCGCTGGGGACAATCTTTTGTTCTCAGATAATTCTTTCTCTGTCAGACTCATGCGCCCCAATCTAATCATCTTGTCACATTTTGCACCTTCAAGTAATTTAGGGTTAGGAAGGAGGTTTTCAGTTATAGCCCTAATTTAAAAGTGTTCAAACAAGCTATGAATTATTTATAACATATTGTTTTATCGTTGGGAAACCGTTTGTACTCACCAAATTGACGTTTTTTTTTAAAACAAAAATTGCTTGAAATATTCCTCAACCTTTTCATTGTTATTTCAACAACTATGACGTAATAATTGTGATTTGTTTTCAGATTTTAACATTTCACCATTAAAATTGAAATATCAGCTATAGAGCTTATAGTATATATTATAGAGATTCTATTGAAGATATTTATATAACTTATATAAAATATACAGAAGGGATTTAATTTTAAATGATTTGTTGATAAGGCCTCCAAACTTATTTTCACAACGCCAAAGTTGTTTACATAACAATGAAAAGGTTGAGGAATATTTCCAGCAATGTTTATTTTGGAAAAATATTTATATATTTCATTAATATATTATATAAATGAAACATATGATAAATATATCAACGAAAATATTAGACAAAGACGCCACTTATTTATCTTAGAAATTAAATTTGCTAATCAAGAGCCTCTAAATATTTCCCAAAAAACAATAAAGTTGTTAAAAAATATTCCAAACTGTATTTTTACAGCTTCAAGCTACCGACGTCTGGAGTCCCACAAGTAAGTCAGTAGCTATAAATAAGATGATATAAGCTCGATTAGGCACACTGGCGTCAACAAATAGCATAATTAAATAATTTTTAAAGAGCAGTAATACCATCACATAATTAAGATGTGAAAGAAGATATCAGAATGACTGACATTCCCTATGTGAGGCTTGGGCTGTTAGAAATGTTAGCCACGACAGGACGGGGTAGCTCTGAAGAACCTTTTCCGTCATGTCGAAACGTACGCGCTAGTTTTGATATAAATTGTTTTGCTTGCCATATAAATCATGTCTACTTCACCCCCACCCCTTGTCCCGCCCATTCTCAACAAGACAATCCCCGGTCGCGGCACGGAACCGGCGCACTGCTACCAATTTATGGGCAGTAGGAGTCCCTGGTGTTGATGTTAAATACTAGCAGTGCAAAATGAGTATCGTTGAAGCTTTGTTTTTAGAACCTCTTACACTTTTCAAGGTGTAAATTAATTTATATAGAGTATCCAATGTTGATAAAAAACTCACTTCATCTGTCAAACGTGAAAGCTTTTGAAAGTAGATTCAATGGTGAACTAACATAAATTATTTTTATTTTACACCTGAATATGTATATATATATACATAAAATTTACGTTGATCGAGGAGCTTATGAATATTATTATAACCAGTATTCCGATGTCATAAAATATATGGTACGGAACTCCGCACGGACTTTCTCACTCTGTTGTTTAAAAATGGAGACATTTACTCAAAAATCTTAATATATATGAAACGAAATAATATACATTAGCAAACCCGAGAAAAAATTGCGTTGTACTTATATTAATAATTTTTTGACTCCCAGATTTAAATTTCATGATACTCTTTTTAAAGAAACAATGTCCACGAGGGTCAATACCTCGTATTAAAACTTCGATTTCCGGTTAAAAATTTTGACATATTATTAGGGTTTGCACATCTTATGGTTATCGCATTTTTATTAAATTCCTCATTTATAAATCTAGACCAATAATAAAGGTAAATATTGACTATTTCAGTCTAAAAAGATAGAGATAGATAATTGTTGTGCATACATTTTCCCTAAGAGGTTAAGGAAAAAAGAACATACACTTTATGAGAGACTTACTTATCTACTTACTCTAAGGAATTAGAGAATTATTGCCTTAAAACTTAAGTAGTATCGCTGTACAACTAAAGCTCACAAAATTGTATTAATATATGTGATAATATTTCAGAAACTATTGGTTTTATAAAGATATATTCCAAATAAAAGTTTTTTATTTATAATAGTATTACAATTTTGCAATAGTAAGTTTTTTAGTATCTTAATATATAATTCCGGAGATAAGGAAACTTCCGCTTCTGTAAAGTACCCTAAAATTCATTTTCGTAGGAAAATTACAATAACCTTTTGTTTTTAATCTTTATTAACGCATAGATACGAATTTTAATCAAAATCCTTGGAACTTATTTTAATAAAATTGATTTTTTTCTCTTTTCGTCCTTTATTAAACTACTCTTCATTTTAAGTTTAAACAGATGTGGGGCTCATGAAACGTTGACATCCATCAACATCTCGGGTTAGATTTTTTTTACGGTCGCAATATTTTACCTTTTGATTTCGAAAGGTTAATATATATATAAATAAATAAATTCTCTTTAGCTTGAAAATTATTGGTTTTATAAAAATATGTTTGAAATAAAATATTTGCATTAGAAATATATATATATATTTTCAATGATAAATAATTTAATATTTCAAATAGTTTCATAATGTGATAAAAAGAATGAGAATTTACGCATCAGACCGGAATTCTTAGAATAATTTTGCCGACAAAATGAGGGTAACAATTTTGTTTATAATGTTGATCAATGGCTAGAAATGAAATTTCATCAAAATCGTTGAAGCCGATTTTGATAAAATTTAGTTTTTCTTTTTTTCCCCTACAGTAAACTACCCTTAATTTTAGGTTTATATAACCAATTCCAAAAAAAAACCTCGTAGAAGCCCTATGAAAACCCTAGATACAGACAGACATTTAAAAACCGCTTTTTCTAATGCCGCTATGCTATTGGCAAGTTATTTAACAACTGCTAAGGCCGCCATGTGAAGAAATTTATCTCTATGCTTCTATTGAAGCAATTTTTATTTTGCTTTGGCCAAAAAAAACCTGTAAATTGTAAAAACGTTTCCCTTGACTCGCGTACTCAACATCCTCACCTTAACTCTAAACGTGTTTTACATGGATAAGTGATTTTTTCGGAGTACATTTTACTAAACATAACAACGGCCCAAAATTTTTACGTAGGCCTATTTTATAATGATTTATAAGATAATGTTTACGAAGTAGTGAGAAACCTCTAAAGTTGGTAATAGCACCAAAGCTTGTTCTTAAGGAGAATATGGTTTAAAGCAAGGAAATGTAATAAGAATAACGGACCTCCTACTGCCATGAAAATTTACTGCCCGTCTTTTTATACTTTCCTTCATTCACAATTCCAGCCTCGTCCTTTTCAAAACACACACACACACACGGACAAATGTACAGTCATGCCAACTATATTCCTGGGCCAGTGGAGTGAAACTGTGTCTGATTAGATTAACTAAAACATAAGCATATAATCCGAACGGGTATTAAGACGGTCTGCTTAGAAAAAAAAACTAAAACTTTAACAACGTTTAGAAAATTGTGTATCAAACTATTAACACTTCTGAGTCTCACCCAGAAGGCCTGGGTTCGATAAATATCCAATAGTTGGAGGCGGATTTTTATGCTTTTTGATATCTACTCCTCTCAAAAGGAAAGTAGGCTATTTATGTATCCTCTAAATAATTTTTATTTTCTACTTCCGTGTAACCCACATCGGTGGTTGTACGGTGAAATAATTTGGAATGTCGATGATGGAGGTCAGGGATCCAATCCCGAATTGATAGACTAGAGGACCGTACTTTCAATATATCCGTAATTAGATGGAAGAAATCGACGCCATACAATTAAGTCTGTATGAAAGGAGATTCTTTGGAGACGAATGATTACAATTACGGAAATCAGTAGTAGCCTAGTCATATTCGAATAGTTAGAAAAATGACACCTGGATATGGGAATCTAACCCGAGACCTTTGGCTTACTGCGCCAGTTCTCCACCATTGAACTATCCAGGGATAGTCCCGGCATCCGTCATTCTTCACTCATATTTAAGGCACAGTCGGCTATGGACGTGTGGGTATCATCGGCTTTTAAGATCTAATATTGATATCACAGCCATCTGCGACTCGGTTGTGGCTTTATATTGCCAACAGTACAAATACCGTGTTTAATTATTCTAACAAGATTATATTGATGAAAGTAGAATATAGAGAGAATGTACCCACATTTGCGTGGAGAAAGTTGAAAACCAATTATTAAAAGAACGTGCCTAGTCATCTTCAAATGGGATTCAAATCACGACCTCCTCATCGTCATCAAACCAGACTAGACGTGTTTAATGTTTAGTCTGCGTGCCCACCGATGTTAGTATGTATATTAAATTTGAATGCGATTTTTTATAAGTTATAAAATATAAAACTAAGGTTTTCAATCCTATTGGAACAAGGTAATAACCTTCACCTCTATTACAATAGCGTGAACAATTTTTTTTTAATAAAACACCGATTCAATAATAAAGCGGGATTTCTAGAAGTCTTCATCCCGTCTAAACTCTTCGGTAGGCGATCTCCTTCAGGAAGAAAATGAACCAAAGGATAGAATAAATTGACACTGAACCCTCAACACTAGTGCCAAAAGTTGTACTCTATGGATTGCAGAGAAATTACAGACCTTTAGTTCACTCTTTCATTCCTCAGCATTCTAAACTTTTACCTAGCTAGATGAGTGTAAGAAGTCTTTACCGAGAGGATTTTTTACTTCACCAAAGGACACTTGGGAAGTATTTTTATACCACGAAAACAGCTGGGCTATTCCCTTTAAAGGTTTCAATAAAATCCATGAATGAAAATCAACAAGGAATTTGTCACAAATGAAACTTTAACCTTGGAAAGCAAATCAAATAATATCGCTTCGGTTTGTCTTTGAAATTTTTGTCAGGATTTTTAACTTCGGGATACGAGATAATCAAACAATCTACCTTTTTTTTACAAATATTTAGTCTGCTCTTTCCTGAAGGTTAAGAATAATAAAATATCACAATTGGTGCCAGACACAATCAATGCAGATGTTGATGTTGTTAGCTGAAAATTAAGGTCAAAATATTCAACTTTTATTAAAATATAACATAATAGGTACTTAATTTATATTTAATTTCCTTTAATTTTTTGTTATGATTAGTTAAATTTGACAGTGCTATGTTTTAAATACTGCAAAAATTTAGTGGAAAGCTTTTGTATTTCTAACGTTTCTCTGCAAATATTTTACATTCACACAAACTTTACGATCACACACATTCTTACAATTTATTAACATACGGCTATTGAAATGTATTAGCTCACAACTAACAAAAAATATTTTTAATTTTACTAACATACAATTTTTTAAATTTTACTATCACACAAACTTTGAAATTTTACTAGCATACAGCTTTTGAAATTTACTACGCACAAAACTTTTCTATCAAATCCATTTTATAAAAATAAGACATCAAATGAGTTCTTAAATACTATGTTTTAAGGCACTCAACACCCCTGAGCCACTTTTATCTGGGCCCTCTTGATTTTAGTGGACTCCCCATCACTAGTATTCTGCATATCAACGTTTCATTCTAAATACCAAAACAATATTAAATGGCAGACATATCACCTAAATATACACAGAGGTGGGAAATTATTAATAAACTCAATCCTGCGCAGTGCAGTCAGATACATTTTAAATTGAGTAAAGTGCGAAAAATATCTTCCATCTAAAGGTTCTGCCCATCCTTCCTAACCCTCACCTTCCACCCTCCACCCTGACGGGAAGATGGTCATCTGGCTCGGAGTAGGAACAGGTGGGCTCATAATGGACCACCTTCTCCCATTTTCCTGCCCCACCCTTTCTTCTTCTTCCCTTCCATCCTGTCTTAACCTACACACGCACACCGGGGAACGAAACAATTACTTGCTCGCTTCTGTTTCTGCTACCGCCTGGCAAACTTATCTTCGCGTCGTATTTAAAGCTCCGTTAAGAGGGTGAGCGGGGCTTTTTCAAAATGTCTTCACATAATTTAATTGGCGAAAATAAGATGAGGGGAAAAATAGAATTATGTCTGAACCTTTGGGATATATTTGCCAATAAGGCAAGAAACACATCAAATCAGGTACAACGGTTTGATTTGAAGGTTGTGATATGTTTAAAAAATATGCCTTTTTTCGTTTTATATTAATAATTAATTAAAGTGATATCTGAGAAAGTTCTGTGTAAAAACTCGTATGGACAGTCAGTAATGAATTGGTACTGAAGGAGTGCGGTTTCAAAGGAAATCACATAGCTCAAAGTGAAAGAAGCTTCTTCATTTGGTCTGGAAGTGATGAGAGTATGAATGTGGACTGAGTGACGAAGCAAATATATGAAGGTAGAGTGTGTGAATCAAAAGGAAGGAGTAGGCAATGTAAGACATGATAAAATGCTTTAGATGAATGTGTGAAAAAGAGAAATGTTAAGAGTTTTAAGAATGAAAGAGCATGTATGACTCGGTGTTTGGATGTTGTTGAAGCGAAGGAAGTATGCAAGGATAGGGAAGTGTGGATAAAGTTAGTAAGGATGGATTAAGTACGGGGTTGTTATTTTAGCAATATGCACAGTTTAATGTCCACCCCCTGGGTCAGTTTTTTATTCAAGCCATATATTTTTCACTACCAGCTTGCTAGGCCTGTCGCAGCTTCATATACCTTATAATCTAACTTAAGACTAGGACAGGCACAACATCCAGTCCCCGGTCGTTAGTTCATCACTGTGAAAGGGTAAACTTAAATTTCACCAATGATAAGTTTTTCGGCCATGCCGGGAATAAAACCCGGTACCCTACTAGCTCAATAGACAGACACGCTACCGACTGAGCTAATGTGTCGTATCCTAAAAGTTATTCGATATTCTTACAGCTATTTGAAGCCATTTAATATATATTTCAATTTTCAGAATATGATATCTAGATGGAGTAATTCCCACTAATAAGCATAAATAATAGCCTTGGCTATAAATTCATATATTTTATTATCAAGATATGAATCAATTCCAGTAAAGATAAAACTCATCTCAGTGTTCCAATTGTCTTTTAATACTTCGTGTACGTATTATGAGGACATAAAGATCTTAACACCTGCAGAGAACACCCGAACACGGAAAAGAGATGATTATATCTACCTGGGACAAAATGGCAACCAGAAGCGATCGCGCCTCTTGCTATCTCTCTTCTTCTTATTCTTGAAGATTCTGTGCTCCCCCCTGCCCCACCAACCAAGCCGCCATAAATATGCAAAACTTTCTTACAACTTGCTTAGAAATGTTTCAAAATACACCACTGTTGGTGTGCGCTTCCTTCTCCACAAATTGTCCCGTGAACTCTGGTAATTGTGTGGTCTTCTTAATTAAGTTGTGTTTGCTAACTGGAGGAAAGAAATAATTAAGGTTAAGGCCTTCATTAAAGAAAACAATATTCTCTCTTTATAAAAAAAAACAGTTCTACGCGATATACTTGGCTATGTATTATTTTAACACCGCGTCTTACTAACCGTTCGGGCTATACTCCTATATAGTAATAATTACACTATTGTGTTCGGGATGAGTAAGATTGAATTAGGAGGAAATGTACCAGTAGTGGCGTGGAGGGAGAGTTGAAAACAATTTATGAACAATCAACCTCAGTACATCCGACCGGATTTAAAACCCCGATCTCCCCATTATTGGCAGTCCAGTCTATTTCGAGAGTGACACCTTTAAGACCATACAACCACCGAAACGGGTCAATCGGCGTTTGAAAATGTAAAATTTCACTTTTAAATATTTATTTTTTGCAAAAGTCTATATTAAATACCCGTCAAGGTTACCTCTATTTAACTACACTTGGGATCTGGATAAAGTAGGTTTAATTTAGAGTAAAGGTACACACAATTGCATGAAGGGAAATTGTGAGAACATTTAGTTTAAACTATTCTCAATACACCAGACCAGGACTTTAATCCTGATCTCCTCATCACCGGCAAACCATTCTGAAAGAGCTTAACTTTTATTCTACAAAGACATTGATGTGGGAATATTGCTTCATTCAAAGGTCGTTTAAAGTAATAGGTCTTATTATAAAGATAAGATAAGCAATTAAAATAATTTAACCACATGAATAAATATTCTAAGGGCCGGTCTTATGACTCCTAGATAAATATTAATCTGGTATATAAATATTTCTAACTGGTGGATAAGTTAAAAGTGCGTCTTGTGACTGCAAGATAACATTTATCTGCCAGATTAAATGTATTTATCCATCATATTGTTATCGGGAGGTTTAAGTACTTGATAACTTTTATCTGAAAGTTAAAATGGTCGTTGCCATAATGACGCCTCGTTTTTCATGAGGTTTCACCTATCAGAATCTATTTTTTAGGTTAAAATCTTGGTTCACGTGTGTGGTAGGCACAGAACCAGGCTCTGACTATATAAATAGTTAGAACATTTAGTTCACACCTTTACAAAAACTCACAAGCCATTTGTAGAGTTATAGTTGTTATATAATAACAAATTATTTAAATGTTAGTACAATTAATGAAATGTAAATGTTGAACCAAACTATTGATCACATTTTGGCAGACACCGAAATTGGGACTTGCAAGATAACCTAGCTTCTGCGCCCACGTGACGCCACCTGTTTTCTCTCACTCGTTTAGCCGCCATTATTTACAAATGTTGAGTGTTTTAGTCACTTGCTAGGTTGTAGCGGTAGCAGCAAGGTTTTTACGCATGCGCGCACCAGTAAAAACAGTACCAACCTTGCGTTTTATACATAAAAATATATTTATCCTACAGATAGCTATCCAGCAGATAAATTCAGTTCATAAAACGCGTAGAATATTAAAGTGGCTGATAATCTTTAACCTCCCGATAGCAATATTTAGCCCGTAGCCATAAGACCGGCCCTTAATATGCTTTATTTTGTAAGAAGGTAATTTATGTAGCCTTCAATCAAAATATATAGTACATAACAATCAGTACTAATCTTCATATAATACATTTAATTGAATATATATTTTTTAATTCTTTAATAAAATAATTTTAATTTTTTACTACTATTTGTCATATTACCCTCTTCGTAGGCCACATGGTCTAAGGCGTCACTCTTCAATAGACTAGACTGCCAATGAGGAGATCGGGGATCAAATCCCATTCGGATGTACTAAGAGTTTTCCCTGAACTGGTTCCCACTCTCCTTCCGCGTAAATGTGGGTTCACTTTCTCATCTATAGCACAAGAGCGGGGTTATTACATGTTTGTAGTCCGAACGAGTAGTAAGACGCGGTGCTAAAATGTTGTTATTGTCAACTTACGTTTTGTTTATTTTCTCCAAATATAATGCGATAAGGACAATTTTACTGAATAACCCGCTTCGATGGCCGCATGGTATATGGCGTCATTCTTGCAGTAGATTAGACTGCCGATGACTGGGAGATCGAGGTTATAATGCAGTCAGGTGTACTGAGGGTGGTTTTACTAAAATTGTTCTCCACTTTCACTCCGTGCAAATATGGATACACTTCCCCTAAATATAGCTTTCCATATCCCTAAGACCATTAACATGATTAGTACATAAGCGAATAGCACGAACGGGTTGTAAGACGTGGTGCTAAAAAAACTTACCAAATACAATAAATAACCCAAGTCCAATTTTTCTCCACAGCTGCACAACTAAAAGTTATGAATTTAAAAATTAAATTAAATTCCAAACCTAGGCCGGTTTATTTTCACAATGTTAACACAGTAAACAAAGTTCGATAAGAATAGGGGGGGAGGGGCTACCCATGAAATCGCAAGTTATCGAGGATAAGGCTAACTATTTTAATATCTTTCAAATTCCAAAAACAAAATTTTACGTAGCACAAACTAGTTGCTTAGAATACTTTACGGAAGTATTAAAATATATTATTGACATAGTTTGTAAGTATCGTGTGTTATACGTGCCTAAAATGAATCTAAAGGTTCATCATAATTTTGGCTATCCCTTTGCGTCTTTGAATTTCTTTAATATAAAATTTGCATTTTTGTGTGTAAACAATTCAATTTGGACAGAAATTAATTCATTTCGTCGGGCGCGTCCGGTTTATTGTAGTAGTGAAATAACCAACAGTGTAAAATATTTCATTGTTTAGCTTGCTTGTCAATGTTTTTAAGTACAATGTGGGTTGGGTTTTTTATTAATTGTTCCATGGCAATCGTGTGTAATGTTGCTAACGGGAGCCAGTTTATCTTGTATGGCAAATTGTTGGCAGAGCACAGTATTTTTGAATATAAATGACCTGTTAGTTGGTTTGTTTTGTATTCATATTCGTATTTAGAAGAGAGTTTGACCAAAATACTTTATTGTTTTGACTGTGAATGTTTATCTATTAATAATTATTGAATCAAATTAATGAAAGTTTAACGCCACCACTACGGGTAACATATTTATGAAAGTTTAAAGAACTAATTATAGCAAATTCTAGAATACTGTTGTTAAATTAATTGTTGTGTATACCACAAGATTTTGAATCATAGTTCTTTAAACTGTTATAAATATTTTATAAATGTAAACTACGAATGTTAAAACAAATGATTCTAGAGTTTTGTATATACATATATAAATAGGCCTACCAAACATTGGAAACTATTATTGTCAATCCTATAAAGGCCTAATATATATTTGAAACACATTCTGTGAAAATTTGGAAAGAAGTGATTTAAACTTTTTTTAGCACCGTTTGAGCTACACGCTTACGTACTAATGATGCTGATGATCTTTAGGGATGAGGAGGGTTATATTTAGAGGAAGTGTACACGCATTTTTATGGAGGGAGAGTGGAAAATTATTTTGGAAAAACTCCTCAAAAGACCCGACTGGGATTCGAACCCCAATCTCCCTATCATCGACAGTATAGTCTACTGTGGGTGTTACAGCTTGGACCACGTGGCAACCGGAGTGGGTTTAAACTATTTATTTTGGTGCTCAATTGTAAAAATGTCTCATTCAAAACTTGATGCAAGGACCGCAATAATTTAAACAATTTATTTTGGCTCCTTACTATAAGAGGTAGTCGTTATTTTACTCTCACCTCATAAGTGTTTGAAATTAGGTTTATTGAAGCTTAGTGGTCCGTTGAAAAAAAAAGTTAATTTTCCCGACTTAAGTGCGGGTGAAGCCGCGGGCAAACTCAAGTAACTTATACAATAAATGTTCAAGAGTCCATATTTAGTTTGTTTAGTTATACAACAATTTACAGTAAAAGATGCTGTGAAAATAAATCCAAAACGCAGAATTAATCCAGTTATTATAATATAATTAATAAAAAACCTATATAAGCCATACAAACCACCAAGACATTTTGATACACTGATAAAATATATCTAGTACCAAAAAATAAGTTGTTTCCTAATAGTTCTTTCAGTATATATATATATTTTGTAGCGATAATTTCTCTTCGCGATATTTTCCTTGAAATCATCCACGCCTCTCCTCCATTTCCTAACAATTCCATCTCTTCTAAGGAGGCAGGCAGGCCTTCCTTCCCTTTAAGATATTTCATCGGTTCGCTTTTTATTTTCTTTCAGCCCCTGAGAATCCCTCGCACTTCAATTTTCTCCTTTAATCTTTCTATATAGAATGCTAATATTCACCATCCGTACAATGACTTGGTTATTCGAAATGACGTCTCGGAGCAACCTAATATAGCCAAGCATTCCATCAATATGTGAGTAAGGGTATTCGGGGAAAAGTTTCAGAGTACAGTCGTTGTGCAAAAAAAAAAAAAAAAAATTGGGTTCTGTTTGGTTTCAAAATGATAGGCTATTATAAAAGTTTTTTTAGAACCGCGTCTTATTAGACTTTCGGGCTATACGCTTATATACTGATTACTTAAATGTGCTAAGGATTATATTTTTTTTAGCACTGCGTCTTATTACTTATTCAGGTTATATTCATAATTATGTACTAATTACGCTAATGAATTAAAAATGTGTAAGGTTAAATTTAGAGGAAGTAAACTTGCATTTGGGTGGAGTGAGAGTGGAAACCAATTTCGGGAAAACCCCCTTCGGTGCACACGATTGAGATTCGAACCCCGATCTCTCTGTCATCGGTAGTCTAACCTATTGTGAGAGTGACGCCTTAGACCACGCGGTCATCGAAGCGGGTCATAGCTTCTTTAAAATGTTAAAATCTAGATTTGTAAATGAATAATTGGATATAATTAATCGGACATATTTTTGCTTATGTGAATGAGCAGTAAATATAATGTACCATGTGATTGAAACCACATGTGAAAACAAAACATGTGTATCAAGTTCAGTGATTTCTTACTATTAATAAATTTAAAAGTTGTTAATGTATGATGCTTTTTAAAACGTTGAAAAATATCAAACAAAACTCAGATCTTTCTCAAATACTTTGTTGATATCTATTTGAGATTCACATCTTTACTAACGTCGCCAAAGATTGTCTTGGAAAGTCCTATCTTAACATTTTTTTTAAAATTCTATCTTTATAAAAATTTTTTTTGTATAATGGGAGAGAAAGGTCTCAATTTTCTAAAAATTTAGCTCATTTTTCCTATTTTACGAACATTCCTTTTTATCTTTGTCATCTTCCAATCAATAATTCGTTACTTTCTCTCGTATACGGTGTTGATCCACTTTCTCCATCATTTTCTTTTCCCTTTTTTTTTTTATCATCCTTCAATTTTTCCCTCGGGTTTTCTCACTATACTTCTCTAACTTTCTCTATTTTCCTCTCCTAATTTCATGTTTTTGATGGGAGTGCTCCCTTCCCTGAGCCAAAGCCCGGAGCGGCCCAGAATCCGGAGAGAGGCTGACTGACTGCTGAAGTGTCTCTCTGTCTCCTTCTCTCCCCCTTCGTCCACCTTTTGTGGCCTATACTCCTCCTCCTTCTTCTCGTCAGGTCTCCCTGGTTTCCCGGAGCTCAAAGAACACTGCCTCCAACAAGTTTTGATTCATAGCAAAAGTTGAATTTAACCTAGGTTAGTATTTTGTGTTGTTAGCTATGTTTGCTGAACAAACTTTTCTCGGAATAGCACCCACGGTAAGCACTGGTGCTTCTTACTTTTCGTGGTATTTATAACAATTTTTTAAGTCTCGTTGATAACGTCTACAGCAGGTATGTCCAACCCGTGGCTCCTGGGACAGTTGCGGCCCCCGTGTACGTACTATGAGGACCATAAGCTAGAGGGGAAATTTTTCAAATTGCAGAAATAAACAAATCAGGCTCTTGTAGCCGACGTAAATGCGTGTTAACTTCCATATAGTGCCCAGAATCGTAAGTATATCGTTACTTCTTTAATGTATGTCTGTATGTGTGTGTGTATATATGTATACATGTGTGTGGTTATGTGTATGTGTATGTAAGTGTATGTGTGTATACTAAATTTGGGCATTAGGTATTATATATTATATTTTAACTAGCATTGCGTCTTACTATCCGTTCGGGCTATACGCTTAAGTACTAATTACGCTAATGTATTAGGAATTGGGAAGGTTGAATTTAGAGGAAATGAACCCGCATTTGCGTATAGGGAGTGTGTATGACCATTTAGGAAAACCACCCCCAGTTCGCCTGACTGAGATTCGAACCTCGATCTCCCCGTCGTTGGCAGTCTAGCTCAACATGAAACTAGCGCGTTAGCTAACTACGCCAATGGGGTGGGTATTATAAATCTCATGAATGGCTCCCGATCATTTCCTCTAGAACTTATGCAGCAATCAGTCGTGGTAAGGTAGGACATGCCTGGTCTATAGTATAAATAACTCTCTTGGAACCCGCCTCGGTGGCGTAGTTGGCTAACGCGCCAGCCGTGTTGTGCTCGACTGCCGGGGACGGGGAGATCGAGGTTCCAATCTCGGGCGGGTGGTTTTTTCTAAATGGTTTTCCACTCTCCCTCCACGCAAATGCGGGTTCACTTCCCCTAAATTCAACCTTCCCAATTCCTAATCCATTAGCGTAATTAGTACTTAAGCGTATAACCCGAACGGGTTGTAAGACGTGGTTATAAATAATAAATAATAACTCTCTTGGAACAATATTTGATAAGTAGCGTTTTGTTTTTTTTTACAAATTTTCAGGCTGAACATTAAAAATAAATGGTGCAGTGCACCGTACAGACTTTCTCCAGCTTTTATCTTAAAATATAAATCTTCTAAAAATTCATAAGTTTTGTGAAACGAAATAATAAGTATATACTACACCAAAAGTCATAAAATGAAATAATATACCCTTTTACTTACTTGCTCTACAGCATTATGAACTAAGAACGCTGTTATGGAAAATTGAGAAAAGAGAAACATCTTTGTCCACCAAAGAGCATAGAAATCAAATTCATTTCCAAAGACCAGAATTAAAAAGTATATTTATTTGCCTGTAACTCAGAAACTATTGGGTTTATAAAAATATATTTCAAATTAATATTCTTATATTTAATAATACTACACCTTTATACTAAGTTATTTCTTATCTCAAATAGTTGAAAAGAAATTATCAAAATTGGAAAATTTCCCTCATGCAAAATACCCTCAAAGTTATTTTAATGAGAAAATGAGGATTGCCATAGTGTTTATAGTAAACAACAGTGTTTAAATATAAAATGTAATCAAAATCGTTAGAGCGTATTTCGATAAAATCGATTTTTTTCTCTTTTTACCCTTCATTAAACTAACTAGCCTTAAATGTATGGTTGGATATTTAATTCCAAAAAACTCTCGAAGGACTTTATGAAAACACCAGGTATAAAGTTTTAGCCCAATCGGTAATATAGTTGCGACTCTAGCCTTAGGTACAGACAGACACGGCATTGGAAAAAACACTTTTTTGGTTTAGTGGGTTCATGAAACGTCAACATTTATCAAAATCTCGAGTTTGATTTTTTTTTTTGGTGGTCACAACATTTTCCCTCCAAGGTGCCGAATTAAAGTAAAATATACAAATCATAGATGATAGACCAAGCGTAGTGAGGTCCTGTTTTGAATCGACTATTTTGCATCTCATCCGTCTGTTTATCCATTGCTCGTTTATTTGCTCTAGGATAACTGCCGAATGTGTTGACCAATTTCCTAATTTGGCCGGGACATTCTTTGATCATAGGCCAAACGAAATATGGACATGGTTTTTCGATAAGGTCTGCCATTTTAAGATTACGGATGATCAAAAGCATTTTCGTTTTATCGTTCATCTCAAGTGAATTGAACTTAGAATTCTAAGGAATCTATAGATTACTTAAGGCGGTGTTTTTAATGTTGACATTTATTACCAAACTGACATCCTGTGTTAACATAATGTAGTATTAAATACAGTATTAATTTGTTTTCTGATTAAATTGATCAGCCAGGAAACAAATATCCACTTAAAATCCAAGGAGAAATTATAGAAGATATTTCCACTAGAGATCAAAAGAGAAATCTTAAAACTGTACGAGTACTATTGATAAGAACAGCGATGACTTTTTTAATTTGTGTGTTCCGTCTTGGTGTATTTGCGTGTGTTTAGTTACTGACCTATCAATCACCATTTAACCAACTTCAAACTCATTTTCCATCTTTCAAGAAGTGTGAAACGATTTAGGCCCTACCTATAAACAGACAGTTGAGTGTACATTATGAGGCACTGTTTTATTGAGAAATTTGACGAGTATTATTTATCACTAAACACAATAATAACAAATGAGATGAATCGACAATGTCTACAAAAAGCAAGTTTTAATATAAATGCTTTTTTTTCACGGCTCTGATATTTGACGTTTCTTTAAAGTGTTCTACGAAATTCCGTTACGTTAAAATACCTCATTCTAAATATATTTTGTTTACACAACTAATATTATATTAATAAATAATTATATAAGAAAACATTTCTTAAAATAATTGTGTTGAAATTGACACGACACATGTTATTAATTTTTATGTATGCATTAAGGTAGCTTGTGTAACTGTCAGATATATTAGGATTATAGTAGAAAGAAAAATATTTACTTTACATCCATTACTGTTTCCAGCCTGTGACCAAGGTCAGTTTTTTATTAAAGCCATATATTTTCCACTACCGGCTTGCTAGGCCTGTCATTGCTTCATATGACTTATAATCTATCTTAAGACTAGGGCAGGCACAACACCCAGCTCCCAGCCGTTACTTTATCATTATTTATATAAAAGTGGAAACCCACATTTCATCAGTGGTACATTTTTCGGCCATGCCGGGAATCAAACCCGAGACCCTTAGCTCAGTAGACAGATAAGCTACCGGCTAAGTTAAGGCATCGGATAGGAAGAACAATATATGAAATTTAAAAAAAAACTACAAAACCTACTTTAATATTATAGTCTGTCACTTTTGACTGATGGCTTCAATACTTATATGTTATTTATGTTGACAGCAAATAAAATATTAAATAATATTTAAAACTATTCTTCTTATTAGAAAACTACTATTACTACTCCAAGTTTAATTATAATTTGCATTTAGAAAATGCACACATATATTTTTTGTCCAAAATGTTAATATTTTATTATTGTTTGTGTTAGTTTATATGTGTAACATCTATCAAAAGTGATATAAAAAGTAGATATTGTAAACTTTTCTAGTTATCATTAAAGGTCGTTTCTATTAAAATCGTACAGTTTCTTTTGACTTATATTACACTGTTCATAAAACTACATTCTATGTAATAATAGCTTATATAAATTTACAAATAGTCTTAACTAGGTTAGTTTACAAACTAGAGAAAATATTTGTTTCATGAAAAGGTTTAATATGTTACCATGAACTAAATGAAAACAGGTACAATAGTTCGTAATGATTTACTTTTTATTAGTTTACCCCGAAATCTTTAATGCTCATTCCATTTACTCTAAAAGGTAACAGTCCTATCTTGACTTAATTAATTCAGTATAGTCCTATCTTATAAGCTGCACCAAAGTGTAATCTTTCAAGGCAAGCTTGCATCCTTTCAGGAAAAACGAAGTGTACAACATATTAATAAATATTCATGGATTCAAGCTCACCTTTGGTATTCGAACTTAATCTCAAATAACATTAAAAAAATAGCTCATATATTACCATTCACCTCTGAATATGATAAGAAAACTTTTATTTATAAATTACATTAAACTTTAGTTGATATTTTGTTATTTCCATTAATATGTACAACTTTATTTCTTTATAATTGCTCTCTATAGTTTTATAAACCACTACAAAATGTGACTTAACCGCTTTAAACCAAATTAATGAATAAATAATTTAATGCTCCCTGTATACTCGGAAACAAGGTCAAATTGAGATTAAAGTAAGGCGGACGTCCGCTATGAACTATTGTTCCTCGTATAATGAACTTTTCTAGTATATTACCATATTTATAATTCAAGTTTTTAGTATAGCGTGATTGTCACACGATGATGGGCTAGCTAACAATTACAAAATTCACCACCTTGATATATTTGTACAGCTTTCACTTGCGACGGATATTTTGGAGGCCAATCAAGTAACATTAAGTAATTATTCAGTTACATGTTGTAAATGCTGACGGTAATAATTTTAATGCTATGGGTTTTATTTCACACACTGTGCCTTATTATCCTTCCGGGCTATGCGCATCTTTACATCAATAGGTTGACCGCCTCTGTGTTCTAGTTGTCTAGAGTTCCTGGCTACAGATTTAAAGGTCCCGGGCTCGATCCCTCCCCATAGCTTCCAAAATGTATCTGTAAAGCATTGGGTCTGGAACGGGGTCAAACTCTGCCTCGTAAGGAGCTACTCGAATGAATAAGTAACAATTCCGGCTTAGAAAACTGAGACTTTAGAGGCTGGAGGGCTCGTTGCGCTGACCACATGACACCCTGTATCCGTAAATGTTGGCACTATAATCACTAACGGTAGCGGCGCCTCTGACGGTATAGATCGCTTGCGGGCCCACACCATGGAAGTTTTTTTTTTAGGTTTGGTGTTAAAAAAAAGGTTCATAGGAAAATATTTGGTCCAAAAAGGATTAAGATACTGGGTAGTGGAGGAGGTTACAAAATGATGAGCTATATATTACAAGACATTGTTAGTATAATAAAGTCTCGCACATTACGATGGGCAGGGCATGGAAGTATTTAGAGCCTTGTTCAGGGTACTAACTTGTAAAGCCAATGGAAAGAGACCATTGGAAAGACCTAGATGCAGATGGGAGGATAACATTATAATGGACCTGAAAGAGATAGGGTGTAATGAGGTGGACTGGATATAACTAGCTCAAGATAGCAATAGGGTGTAATGAGGTGGACTGGATAGAACTAGCTCAAAATAGGGATAGGATGTAATGAGGTTGACTGGATATAACTAGCTCAAGATAG